>JASSUY010037842.1:0-33462 GCA_032466535.1 Forpus xanthops | reverse complement strand
GGGCGGGGCCCCTCGGTCAGTGCCCGCCTCGCCTCGGCGGGCGGGGATGGTTCGGGCGCACCGGGAGGCTCGACGTGAGCGTGGAGGAGCCGCACTCGCAGGGCACCGCATGGCGCTGCCCGCAGCAGGGCCCAAACGGGGCGTGCAGAGCAGCGGGGAGGCACAGAGCTCACGTCGAGGGGCTCCTCACAGCCAGGCTGCCCCTTAAGTCGGTGGTTGAAGCTCCGGAGGACGGAGCTTTGCGTTCTGCCGACGGCAGAACGCTGGATGGACAGCCCCAAGTGCACCGCGTGCCTTGTGCTGCTCCTCCACACCGCCCGAAGCCGGGGTGCAGCAGTGTGACTGGCCTGGCCACAGGCTGGAAGCCTCACTGCACCTCAAATGCCTCCCGTGGAGCCCATGGCAGCCCGGGGCCACTGGCTCGAGCAGTCGGAGCGCCGAACAGCAGCTTTCCAGCCGGTTTGTTGAGCCTCCAGAACACTGGCTGCGTTTGGTCCCTGGGAGTGCTGCTGCACCCAGCACAAAGGATGCTGAAGCCTTGGCTCAGCACGGCCCACGGCACAGGATCAAAGCACAGTGTGGCTGTGCCACCCAGGAGCCCATTCCCACCTCCAGCAAGGCTTGGGGCACCACAGAGTAGCCACAGAGCAGTCCCCTCTCATAGGAAAGCCACCACTTCCTGTCACCGAAAGCTGTTGTGGTTGGGGAAAAAGCAGCCTCAAAGGAAGTGGTTGCCTATTCAGCAAGCTCTAGAAAGTATGTTTTACTTCCACCTTTACTTTGAGCAGCAGCAGCAGGAGGTGAGGCATAGAGCACACCTAGAGCAGAAGGAAACTTTGGGAACTGGTCAGGAGCTGCACTGAGCCAGTTAAGCACACCCCTGAAGTGCAGCCAAGCAACACGATGTGCAAACACACTGGAATTCTCAGCCCCAAGATCGTGTGCCCATGTGCAGTATAAAGGCGCCAACTTTTTCGCAGAGGGCAAAAATGAGGATAAAGCAGACCCCATCCAACAAAACCACCTTACCTGCAGCGGAGTGCTGCCTCAGCTGTTTGCAGCAGCCATGGAAGCAACCTGTGCATCAACACAGCGGCTGTGCCTGGCTGAACATGAGACCATAACCAGGGCAAACATCAGAGACAGAGCTAATTAGCTGGCTTCTAATTAGCCGCAGCTTTGCAGCCTGGAGCATGTTGAGGAGGGAGAGAGCAAAGCTCTTTTCAAGCCAAACTGGGCAGCCCCTATTCGCACCATCAGTGATCTGTGATTGCAGTGGCTTGAGCTGGGTTTATTTACTGTTGGCACTGCCAGCTTCCGCCAGGAGAGCAGGACAGTGTGTGTGGATGTGAAACGCACTGATCAATGCACAACACGACACATAACACACGGTGGTGCCACTGCTGCGGCCGTCAGGACCCGTCCCTCCCAGATCACAGCAGGTATGCAAAACAGCACCCACATCTGATGAACAAAGGCTGCCAGCGCCCCAGTCCTGGCTGTGGGGTGGTGAGTGACAGCCAGGGAGGCACCCAACAGTACACAGAGAGCCACCCCAGCAGGAAACATTCAGGATCCACATCTCGCTTGTGGCAAGTCTTTTCCCCCTTTAAACCCCACAGTCCCCAAGCAGCATTTCAGTGGCTCTGTACAGGACACGCAGCCAGAAAGCAGGCCGGAGCCCAGACAGAGCCCACACCTCATACAGTCGTTTGCTTTCTAGACACCACCAGCTTGTGACTTTGTCAACCACAAGCCCTACTGGCATGCCTGGCACAGCTCTGCAAGCACAGCTCAGAGCTGAGAGAAGCCCAGGTCAGGCTACCACATTGCACAAGCCCACACAGTTACTGCCTCACATGAGCCCTCACCACACACTTCGCACCAGGAAGGTGCAGAGGCTCTCCCTGGTGCCAGCTCCAGCCTCAGCTGACCCCTGCGGGGCAGAAGAAGTGCAGACCAGGTAAGATTTCCCCTGGCTGGGCCCTTGCAGGGCAGAGTACAAACCCAGCCTGCAGTCTGTCATTTTGTGGGTGGACGGTGGGTCAGCATGTGCATTCACCTCCTTTGGGTCAGAACTGCCATCTATACCAGGTCCTAGTTGCAGGATGGTTTGCAGTCACAGATGGGACTCACTCTGCTCGGCAGATGAACCAGATCTCGTTGCGGCGCTGAGGGACACTGGGATTCTCATAAGCAGCCACGATGTAGGTTTCCCGGAGCACAGTGTCTGTGGAGCCCAGGAGCTCCCAGAAAAGGCTGATCTCACGCAGAATCGTCTCCTCAGTGGTCATCCCATAGAAAACCCTGCAGCAAAGGGAGTGGCATAAGCAACAGAACTCACACATTGCCCCTTCCCTCAGTCAGGGTTCCCCACCCCTCTGCCCCAGGAACCACAGGAGCCACGCAGAGAGTTCATACACCTCTGCTGAGCTGAGAAAGCGCCTCTGTTGTGGGGTCACCTGGTTATAACCCGGAGTGGTGCCCTCTCGGTGATGTGGATTTCAGGGTCCACGGGAACAGGGGGGTTTTGCTGGAACTCTCCTGGGATATAATAGGCAGTTACAACCTCACGCTCAAGCTCGGTCCCTTCCTTGGTCAGGTGGATTTCGTTGAGCAATGGGACTGTCATGCCCAGATGGCAGCCTGGAAGGAGGCAGGAAGGCAGTGGGCACAGTGAGATGGCTGTGTCAATGGCAGCAGCCCTCCTCTGTGCAGCCTGCCAGCCCCCTCCAGCCACTGCCTACACACACCTACAGAGTTCTCCTTGCAGATGTAGCGCATGAGCTTCATGAAGCTCATGGAGATGCTCTGCTCATACAAGGGCTCCCCCTTGGTGACACAGGCCCACTTCCCAGCTGGGTACCGCCGCTCCTCGTAGGCTGCTTCCTCGCACTGAAACAGGCCACAGACAAGCCAAGTCAGAGTTAAGTACACTGACAACACTGCAGCACGTGGGAGCAAGAACCAACACTGACAGGCAGGAAGCAGGAAGACAGGACCCTGCCAGAATGAGCCCCTGCTAGTCAGTAATTGGGAGGGGAGGCCGGAGAAAGTGAAGGGAACTGGAACTACACACACCTCAGACTAGGACACTTAACAGCACGGGGCAAAAGTCAGTGAAAGGAAAAGCACAGACAGGGGACAGGATGCAGGGAGGCTTGGAGGCTCCTGGCATGCACAAGGGATGAAGCACATCTTCAGCAAGGGGCATAGGACTTCTTGTTCTTCTCCAGTCGCTGTCCTGCCTACTCACAAGGACCTTCCTGATCCCAGGCACTCAAAGGCCTCCAGTGAGGTTGATGTTATCCCGGGTACAGTGACATTTTCCTGGAGTGGTGTGGATAGAGGATAACAAGCATAAAGCTTCCTGCCCAGTAGCAGGGAAAGTCTGGCAGAAGAGCTCTAGCACCCAGAGGAACTGAGAAGGTTGGAACAAAACTCATCTCAGATGCTCCTTCCATACCAAGAAGTGACAGGAGAAAGAGGCGTGAATCCAGCTGGTGCAGAGGGGTCAGCTTTCTGGATGGGTCAGAATCTGTGTCCAGCACAGACACCCAGCCTTCTGGATGAATCCAACACAGAGGCAGGGCAGGGGGAGTGAGGAAAATTGCATCTGGATCTGCTATAGTTCAGCTCGTGCCACGGTTATAACCACAGAGCCACATAAAGAGGGGCTGGGAAGGTGTAGCCAGCACCCATCTTCCTGTTATCAGCTTGTTCTTCAGCCAGATTAAAGTGGTCATGAGACAACCTTCTTCCACAGAGCTCAGGGCTCCTGTCCAAGCCTCTGCGCTCCACAGCTGCACAGGGAGGGACCAAGCCAGGAAGTTGTGACCATCCTCAGCAGTGACTGCAGCCTCCTTCTGCTTCCATCCAAAGCAGGTTTCTGCTCAGAAAGCCAAACCAGGCACTTGGGCTGCTCATGTGCATCAGGGGTGCCAAGAATAGTGCCAAACTACCCCAGGAAATCAGTGTTTGCCCTACAGATGAGGCCATCCCTGCTATTGTCCCACCAAGCAAAGCAGAGCAAGAGAATTTCCAAAGCAAGGAAACCATCAGTCCCTCTAGACTCTGACTGTCACCTGCCACGCCATCTGCGAATAAACCCATCAGCCCAGCAGGGCAGTCCAGTCTCCCGTGGACTGACCCTTACATTAAACACCACCGCTTCACAAGATGAGACTTAACCAAGAGAAAGATGCTTCACACAGTCCCAGTGGCAATGGGTCCCTGCAGTGTAAGCTGGGGAGTCAGAGCTGAGCAAGGCTCTGCAGGTGGCATAATTCACTTGCCTCCAAGAGGATGAGGACTCATGGCACTGACAGCTGAGGGACGAGCAACCACGTAAAGCTGACCTGCCTGAGCCTGGGAACACATCTTAAAGGTCCCCAACTCCAGAGCCCCTCAGCTCTAACACCTGGAAGTGGCTTCCATCTCCTTACCCCACAGTACCGTTCCTCAGGTACAGAGAAGATGTCAACATCAATGAAAGATCTTCAGGCCCCACAGCTGTGGGGTAGAGAAAGGTAGAGAAGAGCTCAGGCTGAGTCCCTGAGACCCAGACAAAGAGGGAAAGGAGTGTGATGGAGCCCCAGTTCAGAGCTGTACAACCCACATGCTGAGACGTGCTTTGCAGGCAGGAGTGCTGGACCTCAGCCCAGAAGAAACTGGTTGAGCTCTCCTCATACACAGGGCAGTTGACAGACGTCTTGTTGGTAGCTAGCCCAACCAAGCCTACAGAGACACACGAACCAGTCTGATGAGTGCTTCTTCACAGCTATTGCGCAAAGCTCAGAAGCGCCCTTTTGTGCGAGGGATAACAGGAGGTGTGCAACGTAGCCAGCAACAACAGCAGGTCTTCGAGCAGAAGCTACGGTGCTTGGCTTGGCAGCTGTGACAAACACCAGCACATGCTCAGGTCTGACAGCTCCCCACAGGAGCACCCTCCAGCTGCACAGGTAACTAGCACAAAGAGACACCCAGCAGGATTCAGAGGACACAACAAGGTGTTTTGAACAAGGCAGGGCGCAGACTCCAAACTGATTCATTGTCTTGGATGCGTGCACCCCAGCAGAGAACAAATGAGAGAGCTGGAAGCCAGGTGACCAGAGAGAGCAGCAAGACTGGTCCAATTCTAAAGTAAAGGCTGGAAAGTTCATACACCCGCAGTTGGGTTTGGGTTGGAAGGCACCTTAAAGCTCGTTCAGTTCCAACCGCCTGCCGCGGGCAGGGACACCTTCCACTAGAGCAGCTTGCTCCCAGCCCCGTCCAACCCGGCCTTGGGCACTTCCAGCTCCTGCTGCTGCCCAGCCTGGCTGCAGCACCGCCACCGGCCTCCCCGCTGGCCGGGCCCGGCAGGAGCGGGCCTCACCTCCTCCCTCCGCGGCAGGGTAACGTAGGGCACGGGCTCGCGAGCCTGGCCGTGCCGGGTCATCTGCACGATCGGCCCCGCCATGTCTGCAAGGCAAAGCACAGAGGGGCCGCGGCTCGCCCGGGTTGGAGAGCACGGGGAGAGCCCCGAGGCCGCTGTCACCCGCGGCAGGGCCCCGCGCTCACCTCGGGGCAGGGTCACTCGGTGCGTGCCGGCGACGGCCTCCCAGTGCGCGAACAGCCGCTCCTCCTCCTCCTCCTCCCCGTCGCCATCCTCCCCGCCGGCCTCCTCGCTCAGCCCCTCCAGGTCCTCCAGCGTCAGGCGCGCCATGACCCCCCACCCTTCCCGCGCCCACCCCCGGCCTGCGTCACGGCTGCCGTCACCCACACGCCCCTCCCCTGTCACCGTGTCGCCGTTCCGCTCCGGCCCCGGTTCCCCCCCCCCCCCCCCGCAGTACCGGAGCCGCGGTCGTTGTGGGGTCGGTTTTATTTGATCAGCTCCCGCACCGCATGGCCCCGCCGCTCCCACGCCCCTTCCCCGGTACCACCGGGACCCCCGCGATGCTTCCGTCCAACCGCTTAACGAGAGCGCCCCTTGGCGGCGGTGCCGCACAGTGCATGCGGGGAGCGCCGGGCCGGGCGCTCAGTTGGAGGAGAGCAGGGAGCTGTGTGAGGACAGATCCGTGCTGCTGGCGCTCAGGCCTCTGCTCTCTGCGCGGAGCCCCGGGGTGCCCTGCAAAACAGCGTCCGTGAGCAGCGGCAGCCGCACCGCCCCGCGGGGCAGGGCTCCCGCCCACCACGCTAAGGACCACCTCTCCCTCCCAATGCACTCGGGAGGCACGAAGGAGGAAACACCGCCAGTGTGGAGCCCCGGCCGCTGCCCGGGGGCTGCAGTGTGGGCTCAGCCCCGCCATGGGAAGGCAGAGAGGCTCCAGCCCCGCGCAGCAGCAGAGCACATCGGTAGCGATCGATGCCTACAGCGGGGTCCCGGTCGCCGGACGTGTGGCCAGTCCCTGCCTCTGTCACTGGCCGCGCCTCCAGCCCACACCCCCCCTTCCTGCTCCGCCCCGGCACGCACAGGGTGCTTACCTCGAACGAAGCATCGCTAGACTTGTGCAGGTAATTTAGTGATGCAGCTCGCTTCATGCTACAAGAAAGCAGAGGAGAGCAGGCGTGTTCCTGCTGTGCCTGTCCAGAACCCGTTTCGGGGTATGCCCCCATCTGCCCTGCACCCAGCCTGGCCCTCGTTGCCAGGCTCCTTACCTGGTGTTCCTGGGCTCCAGGGGACCATTGCCCTGCAGTTTCTTAACCAGCATCTCACTGCTCCTCCGGATCACATCCCGGATTTTCCCCAGAGAGCTGCTGCGCTGGAGGGTGCCACTGCCATCCTGGACACAGAGACACAAGCCAGGGTGATGGCTGAGTGGCACTGATAGGGCTCCGGCATGCTGCAGCTGAATGGCCAGGAACTGGGCTTGGCTCCAAACACCCTCTTGCACTGAGGATTTGACCTGGCCTAGAGCAAGCTTACTGCTCACTACATGTGTGTCCCATCCCTATCCTGGTTCTCCATAGGACATGATGTCCATTAAGTCAAGGACATGCTCACCCCACGGCCTGGCTCATCCAGACTGCCCCTCGCTTCTGCCTGGTGCAAGCTCAACACCCAGCCAAGCTGCTGACCTGCACCAGGCACCAGCACGAAAGGGACCAGCACCCCAAGGGCCTGGCTCAAACATGGCATAGCTTTACCACATGCCAGACCTGCAGGCTCACTCATGTCAGACAAGACCCACATGCACACACAGCCTTGTCCCACTTCTAACACCCCCAAGATGATTCACTTGTAGCCTGCTGAGCAATTCAGGCAGCTCCATCTGGGATGTAATCATGTGACTGCATCAACACTGTTGCCAAGCAGGTACCACCCTCCCCAACACCCTAACTTCAGCCGTGCCTGGCCCCACTGACTGCCCTGGGATGGCACTTTGCAGGGTTCTTTATGGCTCCTTGCTTTTTCCAAAGACCAAAACCAGCCCTAAATCTTGTTCCCCAGCCTGTTTCCTCCCACACATCCCCAGAACTCTCCACTACTCAGAAAGGCACCCTCAGACCCTGACAGGCTCTAGCCCATCTCCCACATTTAGCCTCACGTGCATGCACAGCCCAGGTTGCCAAGATAACACCACCTCATGCCACTGTGCCCATGACACCAAGCTCTTTCTCTTCAGCCGTGCATGCTCATTACATGAGGCTGTAGCACTACTGCTGATGTGGTTACTTTTGTTCTGATGGCCCAATAACAGCAGTGATCCCTGCCCCTGATCCCAATGGCTCCTGGCACATCAGGGCAGAAAAAACAGAGATAAAGTGACCACAAAAGCCCTTTGCTCCTTACAAGCATGAGCGGGAGCCTCTTTGTACTGCTCCAAATGACCAAAATGCCCTGTGGCTGAGGCTGGCATCAACGGTTGCACCAGGACTGTCCATGCAGCTCTGCAGGTAAGCACACAGTCTGCCTTAGGCCAGTCACTCCCTTGTCCTGAACCTCTGCTGGTTGGGGCCCTGGGGAAGGCTTTTCCAACACCTCCCCACTCCAATTACCCAAAGCTAATCCAGCCCTAGACCCCACTTCAACAGCTGAACAGGACTTTTCCTACCAACAACCCTTTCTCCCAGTATTCATCTCAACCCTCCTTGGATAAGGCAAGTGCATTGAACCTCTTCACTTTCTCATTAGGATGAAGGGGTTCCAAACTGGGAGCCATGCGCTGTTGCTGCAAGAGACCCACTCACCAGGAATGCAGAGAGCACCAAAGTATCAGCAAGGAAAATAATTCAACACCTGCACCAGGCATCATGGCATGTGGCACCAGCACAGATGGGGGGGGGGGTGCGGGTGTCTTCTGCTTCCCCATCACACTTAACACCAAGTCACCAGGGTACTGCCATATCAGGCACTGTTCTTGCCAGGGTATGCAAGCCAGGGATGGAGAAGGGAACACAACAGGGGCAGGGGAGTGAGACCATGGTACAAGGGCAGCAGGATCCAGCCACAAAGCATTGCTCTGGGGTCAGGGCATTTCCCCAGCTGCAGCAATGCACACTGACTGCAGATCAACACCAGAACCAAACGCTGGTGCATGCTGGGTTAAAAATAGCCTTCCTCCTCTCCCTACTCCCTTTGCTGCAGGGTTATTTTTAAGCCAGAACATGTATGGGGCTTGGTTTACTGCAGAGCCTCTACCCCACTGCACCCACCAGGATGAGAGCACTCGAAGCAACTCCACTATTGAGCCAGTCACCGCTGAGTGCTCCCATCCTGACCACTGCACAGAGGGCAGAGGATTCGGGCAGAGTTTGGCAGCATGTGGAGCTCAGCACTGGGGGTTTGCTCTCTCTAATGCAAACATTGGCCAGGGAAGGCCTAAGCTCAGATGCTGCAGGGCAGCCCTGTCACACACTGCTACAGAGCTGAGGTTAGCAGCAACCCCAGTTTGGAGATTAGGGAGAGGCACAGCAGGGTTTGGTCACTCATCCCTTGTAGAGGTGCCCCGTGGGCAGCACAGCCCCTTGCAGACATACAGACACCAAGCACCCCCACACCGGCTCCAGCACTGCTTGCACCCACCACCCCAGGGCTGACCAGCACTGGCCTACACAGCATGGAAAGAAGCACAGGGCAGCGGTTCGGGTCTGTCTGCCTTTAATCAGAGGTACGGTTGTTACAGCACCAGGTCCAGCACAGGGCAAAGCACACACAGGCCTGAACGCACCCTGTGCTGGGGACTCACCGCTCCCCAGAGCATGGGGGAGAGAGGCAGGGGAGGCACAGCTCCAGAGCACTCAACCCTGGGCTCTGCACTCCATGGTCCGGGGCACAAAGCACCTGTCAGCAAGCACAAGCTCCCAGGGCAGCAGGATGCACATGCCCCAAGGCCTCTGCACCACCATAGGAAAGCCAGGCCCAGGCAGACACAAGCACATTTAGTATCACAACCTACCAGATGGCTAGCATGACACAAACTAGCTAGCTAAATAAATAAATGGGCTCCTGCGCTGGCCTCTGGGCTCTATCCTGCTGGCTGCAGCCTCCCCAGCTTCCTTCAACAAGTAGGAGGGCCAGGGCTCGCATCCCATAGGAGGTGGGATGAGGCTCAAGACCCTGGGAAACTTTCCCCTTCCCAGTAGTGACTGACAGCACCATACCCTGTGCAAGTCTGGAGCCCCATAAGAGGCACTGAGCTACCTCTGCACACGACCAGGGTCAGCACTGTCTTCCTAGCAGTGACACAGTTACAGGTTTCCTTTCCGCATGGCTAGGAACAGCCAGGCAGGAGCTCACAGCACGGGACCAGCCTGCTGAGCCAGATCCTGTGCTCAGGAATTCCCCCCCCCCCTTCCATGATTAACTTGCCCCTTCTCCTCCTGTGGAAACCTCCCTCAAACCATCTCACCTGCCCCCACATCCTCAGAGCACTCCAAGCCCCAACTCTTCCTTTCCTCACATCCTTCTTTGCACATTTTTCTCCCAACCCCTCTGCTCCAAACCAGCCCATTCCTCGTACCAATCACTTCTAATGGCGTGGGGCCTGGCCCCTGCAGAAAAGCTCTGCTTTCCTCCTGCCCTTCCTCTGCCTGCACGGAACAGTGAACAGATTCACCTTGCCTCTCCCAGTAGCCACACCTGGGGACCCTGGAGCAACGGGGAGCTGATTCACCCCTTAATGCCATTAGGAATTAGGCTACAGCATCAGGTCAGGAGGTTGCCATCAAACATGCTTGTCCTGGCAAAGCCCCTGCTTCATGCATGGCCCTCAGCTGTCACACCCTTGCCTTGTCTTGGATGTACAGTAGCTACAGGCCACCCTACATTCCCATGGCCCTACAGAGACTCACATGCTGCCACTAGATCGCAGGAGGATAGCGAGACACGGACTGCTCTATGCAGCAGGGAGAGCCCAGCTCACTAGTGGCCAGCGCAGGTTTGCTACAGGGCACTAACATCAGCTAAGTCTACAGAGAAGAAAGCAAATGGGCACATGACAGCCTTGCCAAGGCCAGGCCTCCCTGTCCCACAACAGCTCCCCCCATCTTCATGCCTCTCTCCTGGCTTCTGCAGAGATGGAGGGAACAAGCTAGGAGGGCTGAGGATGGCTAATGCTGGTGGAGTTGGAACGCCTGGAGTGAAGACAATCCCCTGCAGGCCTGGTGCCCAGCCATGTGCAAGGGCAGGCTGGGGTGGGGGCACGCGAGGGGACGGTGCCCATTGCCCTGGCCTAGGGGAGCAGGCAGCTCCTCGCAGCTTCTTCCTGCTCGTGCTGGCCATGGGGCTGGCGCTGGCCAGGACCTCACTCCTCTGCAGGTGTGGCGGTGCCCTCGCGCGCCGGGAGGGTTGGGGGGCTGGCGTGGAGTTCTTGCCGAGGAAGGAGGGATGGTGTGGAGGAAAAGTCAGAAGATACAACACAAACATCCAGGTGACTGCGGTGGAGGGGAAAGAGGGAGTCTCGGGAGGCATTTAAGCCTAGTGCACAGAGAGGAGAAAGACACAATTTACAAGGCCGTGAGGTTGTAGGTGCAGGTGAGGAGCAGGGCCCAGGCTGCATGCGGAGACAGGGCCATGTCTGGGCAGGGTGGGAGCCCTGTAAGGCTCAATCAGTGGGCTCACGTCTTTGCCAGTGTGCTCGAGCAGACTGGCAGAAGAGCTAGCTTTAGGAGAATAGCCTGGGCCTCCTGCTCAGAGGGTTCCTGCTCCTGGGCCATGGGCATGGTGTGCTTGCCAAGGCCTCAGCACTACTGAGCTGGTGCCATCCTGGCTCTCCCAGTTACCCGGGCAGCACACAGCTGCTCCAGGTCTTGGAGTGCTCCAGGGCTCCCCTTGGCAGCAGAGCACAGAGACTGATGGCACCCTGGAGGCTCCTATGGCTCTGCGCACAGTAGCTGACAGCTAAAGGATGGCAGCAGAGCCTGCCTGGAGGTAGTACATCCAAGGGCTCTAGACTGGTACAGGGAACAACTGGCCATGACAGACAGGAGCAGCAGGAGCTGCCTCAGCCTTCATTTCTGGCGAGCTGCAGTCCAGAGCAGGGCTGCGGGCTTGGGAGAGGAGGCTGGCTGTGTGGGCAGCATCACATGGCAGCAGCTGCGTCCCCCAGGGTGCTGGGCCAGTCCTCAAACCCTCTATCTATAGCTGGCTGGGCCACAGGGAAGGGTCATATGAGCAAGAACTATCCTGTTGGCTGGGTCAGGCATCGCCTGCTTGCCTTGGGGTGATCAGCTCAGAGAATGGAAGGTTTCTCAGACCGTTACTAGTGCAAAATGATCACCGCACACCAACCACAGCCAGGAGGAACCGTGGAGACAAACCAGCCAGGACAGGGACCAGCTGATCCTAGCCCAAACCTGCAGCCCTACCTCTGTGCTTGTCTAGCCTCTCTGTGAAGCAGGGGGCACAAGGGCCCAGGGTTGGTGCCTCCACAGATCTATGACCCTCTTCACCCCGATACCAAGAGCTGGAGCAGAGGACAGCCCTTCATCTGGCAGGGCTGCTGCAGCCTCTCAAAGCTCTTCTCCCCAGGTCCCCTTGAGTTACCTCCTGGGTACAATCCACAATCAAGAGAGCCAGCAGGCTTCAGGCCTGGACGTTGAGGGGCTGTCATGGCAACAAGGAAGAGGAAGGAGGAAGAAAGGGAGCTCATGCGGTGGAGACAGAACAGAGCCAGGTGGAGAAGTGTTAGTGACAGCAGATGTGAGGGAGGAGCAAAGGACTCCATGTGCTCAGTGTGTCACCTGTGCCAAGCCACAACCACCCCTGGGTACACCCAGCTACGTTATGTTCTCTGCTGAAGTTTACAGAAGGAATTTTAAGCATTAACTAGCATTAAGCCAAGCACCCACTAGCACCATGCTCACTTTCCACTTCTTCTCTGTCCTCCTCATTGCAGAAGACAAAAGGCACCCATCACAGATCTGGACCACTATCACACTCTATCAGCACTAGCGACTAAAGTGCCACTCGGTCTCAGAGAAAGCCTAGACAGGCTCAGGCTGCTTTGTCTGTGCCTCAGCTAACCCCAGTTTCTTTTGCCACCACTGGTCAGCCCTGCATAGCATCCCAAAGACCTGCCTTTTGCCACCTCTACTTGGCCAGAGCCTACGGAGGGCATGAGACCTGGAGAGTGGGATGACAAAGACACTGGCTGCAGACTATGACCATGCCCTGCAGTCACTCAGTCACAAACACACCAGGCACACACCCCAGAGCTCTCCCCAGGCTCAGCATTGCCTGGGTGCAGTGCAGGACAGAATAGCCACACTGCACACAGAGGCTTGCAGGCCTGAGGTGGATCCGATGCTCTCAGCCAGGGCCTCAAGAGGGGAGCAGCAGAGAGAGATGTTAATAAGGTTGCAAGGCTAAGATTAAGGGCAGACCAGGACCAGCTCATGCTGTGCATTGCCAGGGCCTAACAGCCCCCTGGAAGCAGGAACCTTAGTTGGGGATATCCACCAAAAGGGACATACCAAAAGCCAGGCCCAGCCATGAACCTTTGCAGGCTGGCTGGCTCATGCCAAGAAGGAGGGGAAGGAAGTGCGCAGGGTACAAATGGAGGCAGACAAGGATGCCACGACAGGCCACATGGGGACAGCCCTGAGGCAGGCAGTCCCTTCCCTCTGGCAGCCAGCTGAGGCCATTCTTGATGGTGTCTTGTACTTACCCCGCTCCATTCCACGCCCATACTCACTTCCTCGCTACCGTCTGTGGCATTCTCATACTTGACGCTGCCTCCCAGGCTCCGACGTCTCTCTGTGCCATCGCCCTCCTTCAGGATCTCCACCACCTTTGTCTGGTTGATTGGGTCAATGCCCTGCAAGAAAGGAATAAGGAAGCATCACATTTTGCCCTTCTGTGTCCTTTTCCTCTAGTGATCTGCTGTGTCATCACTGTGCTTGCTCCCATCCTATCTTTCGGTCATGTGCTGGAAAGTTTTGGCTATTAGGGAGCAAAGCAGAATGGAGCCAAGTGCCACCCAGCACTTAGCAGCTCCTGTCAGGGTTCCCAGCTCAGCAAGCCTCATCATACCATAACTGTTGTGGAGGACAAGGTCTTGCTACCCCACACCCAACAGCTTTTCTTCCTTCACATTTGTGAAGGATTCTGTTGCTCTTCAGTCTTTGGTTACAGCTCCTGCTTCACTATTTGAACACTGGGAGCAGTTTAGGATAAGAGGCACTCTAAGAAATCCCTACTGTGTTTCCCTGGGGGAAAAAAAAAGTGGGAAGAAAACATCCCATTGGGAACAGACCCCCTCAGTAGCTGAAAAAGCCCAGCTCCCTGCACTAACCTGGCTGCAGCGCTTCTGTGCTCGAAGAGCCAGACCTTCTTCCCAACCTGGACACACACTGACAACCTGCTCCATCCACGTGCATACTGTGCAACCTCACACATGCACAGATGAAACCCCAGGGGTAGCCACCAAGATGCTCTGGTGGTATGGGAACATAAACCAAGGGTGTCAGAGGCTGCAAGGCTCAGAGAAGCCCTCACAGCACAGCACCATCCATTTGCTGTGCCACTGCTCACATCCCACAGTGCTCCCTGCCCCAGGAGGATCCCTGCAGAGTTACCTGCCGCCGGGAACGAACCGCACACTCCTCCAAGGTCTCTGCTGCCTCCAGCTTGCCCTGGCGCCGGTACAGCGCACCCAGGTTCCTCAGTGTGGTGTTCACCGTCGGGCTGCAGTGACAGAGGGTGAGCGGGAGTCCTGCTCTCTCCAGAGCCCACAGCTGCCCATGAACTGCTTCTTACCTGCTGACCTTACAGGCCTTGTACCAGCCACCATACTCAGCATAGGGAGCGCTGTCTCTGTGCTTGCTCTACAGGGTGAGGAGAGAGGAGAGCTGTTAGCCCCATGCCTACTGCCTTCTCTGGCCTTTGCCAGGGTCAGACCCTTGGCTGCACCTCCACAACAGCACAGCCTTTGGGAGCACAATATGCAAAGGCAGTGATGAAGCCCAGCAGGTTCCTGGAGGGAAAGCTGAAAGCCTATTTGCTGCAACAGATTTGGGGCACAAATAGAAGTGATGTCCCCATCCCAGCAAGGGGCATAATCCCATCCTCTTTCCCCTTCCATAGTACCAAAGGCAGCAGGGACAACATAGCCCATCCTCATGGAGATCCAGAGGACATAACATCCTACCCATCATACAAAAGAGAGACCAAAGAGAAGCCACCCCAACCAACAAAACAAATCCCTGTACATGCCAAGCAGCAAGGGCATTAACCCCCTCAGACACAGTCAGCAAGGGAATAAGCCAGCCACATCCAAGATCTGGCCCTCACCCCCAGCAGCTTGGTCCTCTCCACACCCAGTCATTGCACCTCAAAACTGGCTGATGCTGCCACAGCCAGGAACAAGGAGGCTGTTAGAGAGAGCAACAGGAGATGGGGCAGAGCTTGAGGGTCAAGGCAGAAGATCCACAAGGACAACCTACTCTGCAGGATGCTAGCTGCCAGCCAGCATTGCCCTGGGTCAGTAGCCACCATGGTAGCTGCAGGCAGGAATTGCCTCTGCTGCAGGAGCAGGGCTCCTGTGTGCCCTGGTGTGTGGTGAGCACTGGCTCCACAGCAGGAGGTTCCCTCTCATGAGGGCTCTAGCCCAGAAGAAATGGTCTTCTCAGGGACTATCCCACATGCTTCTTAGATCTTTACCCCACATGGTGGAGTCTCCCTGAGCCACAGGTACACGTGGGTTTCCTTGCACCAGAGCCTACACAGCCTGGGCATGTCCCTGGGACAGGAGAGCTCAGGACTCAAAACACCTCTGAAGCTGCAGAGGGTGTTTAGCCCCAAGAGGGTGGCTGAACCCACGGGGAAACAAAAGAAGTGAAGCTCTGCAAGAGCGGTTTGATGATCTTTTTTAATAGGAGATGCAGAATCACAGCACAAAGCAGAGCACAGCAGCCCCAGCCCCTGGGCCAGCAGGATGAGCAGGTCTGTGGTCACTGCTGCCTGGGCAGGAAGGCCATGCCAACCGTGTTGTGCCACAGGGCATAGGCACAGTTGCATTGGGGATAAGCAAAACAGCTCAGCCCTTGCTCCAGGTTGTAAAACAAATCTCAGCTCAACTGTAGGTTCCTGAGCCTGTTCACTTGCCCCATAGCACAGCTCACATTATCTGGAGCACAGCCCCACACTATATCTACTTTAGACCTTAATTCTCCAAAGATTCCATCAGGAGCCAGTCAGCCCCAGAGGGGAAAGGGAAGCCTGGTCTCTGCACCAACTTTGATTTCACCTGCACAGGATGTGGCACAAGTGCAAGTTCTTTACAGCAGAGCCTTCACAGAGCAGGAACAAGAGCAGGAGCAGTGCAAGGTGGAGCTGAGCACTGCCCTGCGCTGGGGACTGCACAGAGCAGCTCAATGGGAAGACGCAGCATGCTGCTGGGAGGCAGCTACTAGAGCCTTTCTCTTAAGTATTCACAAGATGGGACTGGTAAGTCACTAAGCTAAGCCTGGAGCATGCTTGTCTGAGTCCACACAGGGATGGGGCCTGCTCTGAGGGCAAAGGAAAAGGAGGGACAGTGTCTGCTCCCCTGCAGCTAGATGACTATACCAGAGCCCTTCATTCTGCTGCTTCACCCACCTGCCAAAAAGCAGGTGAGCTTTTAGGCTTGGGAAATGCAGACAGGACTCTGCTGCATTATCAGGTGAGTGCAGAGCAAGGCATGAACAACAGGAGTAAGTGTCTTTGTCTCTCAGCTTAGTACAAGGCAAGCACAACACGTCTATCCTCTTTTAGCTGCCAGCTAGGATACAGAACAGACAGGGCCCACCCTGTGCAAAGATCCTTCTTGGACATTTGGCTCTATTTCCTAAGCAAGTTGACCGCAGCAGTTTCTTCTTGACCTCCGCTTTCCCCCCGGCAGCCTTATGGCTGCTGCTTCAGAAGTAGGTTGTGCTCTGGGTACTAGCAGCTCTTTGAAACAGAGTGCCAAGGCTCTGCAGCACAACCCTCTGCCATCTTCCATCATCTGCATGCCCTAGAGGGATCACTGAAGCAAAAAGAGAGAGTATGCAGCCATGGTTTGAGAGGCTGAAGAACCCCCTGTCCAAGGAAAAGCATCAAGCACTCCAACGGGCCTTCCCTCCCTGCTACCCCAAGGAGCAGCCATGCTCTCTCTCCACTCTCCAGACTCCTCCTGGCCTTCATCAGTGGCCATAGCAGCTCTTCAGACTGCAGGAAGGAGGCTGTGGCTGTAATGAGAGATCTAAACCTCCGTGTCTCCTTCTCCTCCCAGGGTTCTTGCTGCTATCAACAGCATCACTCACCTTGCTCATCTCCTCTCTCTCTTCTGCATGCATCCAGATTGGTTTGTGTTCATCTGTGTGGGGAAGAATGCAAGACAACTCTGCTCACCACCTCATCCTGGTCCTCTGCCACTTCCAATGGGGCTCTGCCTCCTACACAGCCAAACACTCCATTCCCAGAGCCAGCAGCTCAGCAGAGGGAAGTGACAACACTTCTAGATCCCCCAGGCCCCAAGAAAGGCAACTAGCATCGGAAGGGCAGGACAGGGAATGGAACAAACTAGTGCTCCCACAGGGCTGAAGAGCAGCATAACACACTAGAATAGCAATGTCTCAAGGGCTGCTCAAAGCAGAGGCCTTGCAAGGCATCCCATCCCTCTGCCAGGGGAATGCCAGAGCCAACCAAGCCTAGGCTGAGAGCCAGGAGCCCAAACTGCTCACTCTTCCCCAGCCCCAACAGCTTCTGCTGTACAAACCATCCACAGAGCCAAATTCCTTCACGTGAGCACGGGTGAGGATCTCCTTGTACAGCACCTCTGCGTCTTTGTATTTGCCTTGCTTCAGGTAACAGGAGGCCTGCAACCAAGAAAACAGTTCCAGCCCCACTGGGCAACACAGATTAACTCTGCCCCCCTCTTGCAGCTATCTCTCTGTACCTTCCAAGCATCAGGCCATGCTCACCTTCCCCATGGCAACACTCCCCATCCTCATATAGCCTCTACCAAGGGTCTTACCAGGTTATTCTTGGTCTTGGCCACGTTGGGGTCATCAGGACCTAGGCAGCTCTCATAGATCTCCAGGGCCCTGCAGTAATAGTACTCCACCTCGTCGTACTTGCCCTGGTTCTGGCACAGCAGGGCTAGATTGTTCAGCTGCTTGGCCACATCAGGATGGTCTTTGCCTAGGACCTGGGCAAAGAAAATAAGAGAAACCACAAAAAGTCAATATTTAAAGACTGCAGTGGGCTCCTAGAGTTAACAGACACTGTAGTCTCTTTCATGACACACTTAGGTCAGACAGGGACCAAGGACTAAGGAGGTAAAGAGGAGAAATTCCAACTTCCACCTCCTGGCAGGCCTCGCTAAGGCTGCAAACACTGGATAGACAGAAAAGGTGGCAGCAAAATCAAGGGATGAAGAGACTAGGTTCTGGATCTCCAAGGTGCAGTGAAGTAATGGGGGAAAACCCTCATGGAGAGCTGGAAGAAAGGAAGGAAGAGCATGGGAGACCACTACCTACCTTCTCACGGATCTCCAGGGCTCGCTTACACAGTGGCTCTGCTTCTTTGTACTTCCCTCTCTTGCCATAGAGAACAGCCAGGTTGTTCAAAGTTGCTGCCACCTGCAGGGACATAAGCTTCTCCATGAAACGGAGCAGAATCCAGCAGGATCAAACAAGGGGTGCAAGCAGCAGTAACATGGCAGTCCCATTTCCGTCATGGCTGCACAACAGCTGCTTTTGAAGACAAGAAGGTTCAGAGGCAGAAGGCTACCCTGCCTACAGTGCAGGATCCAGGAGAAACCACCCTCTGACAGGTCACTCTGAACAAGACAGCAAGAAGTACTGAAGCAGCAAAATAGAGCCCTACACGGTGCAAATAGCATTCACACACCACAGAGCTCACTGCTGACCTTGGCAGTCCAGCTGCAGATACATCACAGGGGCACTGTTCTAGTCCTAGCAGTGCCCATGAGGCAACAGAATTGACTGAATGAGGATGAAGGCACTCACCGCTGGGTGGTCTTTGCCCAGAGTCTTCTCACGGATGGAGAGTGCATCATTCAAGAGATGTGCTGCCTCTTTGTATTTATTTTGATCCCTGAAGGGCAAAGTCAACCATTTATTCAGAATTTGGGCACCACAGCCCATTGCAAGCACAACTGCTAACAACAGTCCTTCCACACAGATCCAGCCCCCACAGCCCTTTAATTTCTCCATTCCTCCCTCACGGTGCCCAGTAGGCACTGCGGGAGTTTGGTGGTACAAATACCCCATCTGTGCCAAAACCTTTTTGAAAGGCAAACCACTGGAAGCAGGTGAAGCTTCCCATCACCATCATGCACTATCCTGGTAAATGGGAGAGACGGAAGGCTCTCCTGGAGCAGTCCTGTTCTTCTAGCATGCTCACCTGTACACTAGTGCCAGGATATTGAGCATGGTGGCCACATCAGGGTGATCATGGCCTGATGTCTTCTCCAGGTCCTCCAGCGCCTGCTTGCAGAGTGGCACAGCCACCTCATAGCGTCCCTGTGAGGCGTACTGGATGACAAGGTTGTGAAGCGTTCGCAGGCGTGCAGGGATCTCATAGCCTCCCTGCTGGGCAGCTGCCACTGCACTACTGTGCTGGTGGGGCACTGCAGGCACAGAAGAGCACAGGGGCACAGTTGGTACAGCAGGCTTGAGCACAGACAGCAGCAACCATGCATGAGGAAACACTTACGTCCAGGACCATGCTCCTCCTCCTCATTCGGGAACAGATCATCCAGAGAGTCCTTGGTGGAGTCACCCTCCTTCTCCTCCTGAAAGGATGGAATCATAGTACTGCGTGCTCTCAAAGAAGACAGCAGCCTGGGCTGAATCAGCTGCCAAACTCTCCTCCTGCTGCAGCCCACCAACACCCTCAGTTTCCCCTCTTATCTCTGCCACCATCTTCCACACACACAACAAATAAATGCAAATTTCCCCCAGCACACCCTGGCATGTTACTCCATGTTATTCCAGAGATTCAGCTCCTTTAGTTATAGGGCAATCTCTGGGAGCTCCCTTTAGTATCGCTATAGGTATTATATAGATATTATATATAGGTATTGCTATGCATAGCAGCTGGGAAGGGGCAAAATCCAGGGTGATGCTATCACACCTAGGTAACCCCCACTGGTCCAGCCTCCCCACCCTCAAAGGTGCTGTCCAACAGGACTGGGGCATACCGAAGGTGAGACATCCTCATCGTACTTCTTCAGCTGGTTCATGAACTCAAGGTGTTTCTTCTCCTCCTCCAGTTGAGCCACGGTTTGCTCACTGCGCTGCAGCTTCTGCTGGGTGTTGGCAAGCTCATCACGTAGCCACTGGTTCTCCTGGCACAGCCTCCGGACCTGAGCACGCAGCTTCTGCTTCTCTGACTCCACAGCATTCAGATGGTTGGACAATGCCATCATCACCTTGTCAAGAGTTACAGTCAGTAACTGCCACAATCTGGTATCTCCCTCATATACACACTCAGGGCCCACCCTCAGGGTCACATTCAGCCCATTGCTGCCTCCGCAGCTTACAGGCAATGGCCACATGCCTGCCTTCCCCTGTCAGTGCTGGGTAACACAGCTCTCACCTGAGCCTCTCCAAGCCCCAGCTCGATCATCTCCACTGACTTGCGGAGCAGGTTGGATTTTTCATGCACGAGATTGGCTTCTTCATCTTTCTTCAGGCACTTTATGGTTTCCAGCAAGCTATGCAGGATGGAGTTGTGTTCATTCTTGAGTGCCTCCAGCCCCTGCATCACTAGCTTGGTGTTGGAAATTATCTCCTCTTGGCTCAACTTGTCCAGTTTCTCCTCCCTAGGGTACACCATGGTGGACATAGTCCTGCTTCTGCAGCCCTACAAGGAGAGAAACAAAACCTGAGTGCCTCAGTGCGGCTTTAGAGAGCCACAGCCTGACACAAGTGTCACAGCCTCCTTCAAGGAGCCAGGGATAGCATTCAACTGCTCATCTGCTCTAAGCCCTTCACCTGTCCCTTTGGCAACTGTCAGGGCATGTGCCTCCAACTTCTGTGGCCCGAAATGCTGCAACCAGTGCAGGTGGCACACGTGGACAGGAGACAAAAGGCTAGAATCAGTGCTGACTTACCACACCCCCACACTCCCAGCACCAAGGAAAGCTGATTTAGCTTCCATTTAAGAGCATAGATTTGTAGTTGGCAGCTGGGATTGCAATGTGTGCACCTCCTGTCCACAGACCACAGATGCAAGGAGCCTGTCAGAGCTCAATACCCCTTCATACTGCAGAGGAAAGGGAACAGAAGGTGGAAGGATGCCGGCTCAAAGCTTTCTGGTGCCTCAGTGCAAAATCTCCTGTAAGAGCATCTCAGACAGGGTGACACCTTACTGGCCAAATGAAACCTTCCTGCCTAGAAAAGCCCACCCTCACATAACCTCAGCCTCAGCACAGGATGACCACTGTGGCAAAAGGGACACAAACACCACCAACATGAACTGAATCACCCCTGGTGACAAAGATTACATACACGGAGAGCTACAGTCACACTAATGTAACCTCTGTGTGGGTGTCAGCTTGAAACACTAACAGCTTTTCCAGCTTTCCCTGCTGCCAGGCCAACGGCTCGTCAGGATGCCATATGGACTCTGTACTCCTTTCCTGTCCCGTGCCCCTACTTATACAACAGGAGAGCATCAAGCTACTGCCTTTGCACAGGGACACCAAGTGCTACAAACCCACATTAGTGTGGCTGTGAGATCCCTGCAGGGTAAAATCCAGGGGCCAAGGAAAGAGAGGCCAGAGGGCAGGAGACAGGAGCAGCAGGCAGCACACTGCAGAGGCTGGCAAACTGCCCTGCACAGGAGCAGGAAGAGCTGCCAACAGATTTGTCTTTGTCCTCCTGCAGGACCCACCTCTGCGTGGTTCGAGCTCTTTGTGCAGCAGCAGCCTTGCTGAGCACGCTGCCCAGGCACAGGGCACAGCAGAGTCCCTCTCCTGTCCACCCTGCACTCTACCCCAGGGGACACGGGGCAATTCCCCAGCTCAGCTACCACTACCCCTGCCCAGGACTGGGCACTGAGCAATAAGGGGGTCCAGTTTCTTCCTCACTGCAGCACTTGAAAGTGAAGACGGCAAAACCAGTGCTGGGACAGTTGCTCAAAGTACATACATCTCATTATATTCACCCATTTCCTCCTCTTCAGGCTCACTCTTCCAGAAGCTCCCCAAGTTGTTCTATAGGACTCAGCTCGTCTTTGGTTTCTTCTCCACTGATGCATATCCATCCCTCAGGAAGCCTTCAGCTCCCGAAGACTGGGCTCCTATTTGCACCTTTCAGAAAGGGCCAAGCACTCCCTGCAACCCACTCCAGAGTCATAATGTGACTTGACAATCACTTCATGATCATCAGCACCAACCCTGAGCCATACTTCACTGTATTCTTCACTTTGGAGTATCTGCCACGCTCCATGTGCAGTTACTCTGTGCATTTTACACTGAAAAGTCTCAGCTGGACTGTGACATTTCCTTGTTTGCTTTAGAGAAGCCCATATGACAAGAATGGCATGAAAAACCTCCTCAAGATCAAAATAGGGGCCATAGACCACTTCAAAGAAAAGAATGGGTGTGTTGAGAGTTGGCTGCCACTCACATCCTGCCTTCCAAACCGATTCTGCAGGAGCTGGCACCTAAGCATTCTGCTCCCTATTCGCCTTGGTTAATCTTTTTCCCACCTTTATAAACACATCTGGGGGAGCAATTGAGTTCTAGAACAGCAAAGGAAGCCCTGACTAAAGCAGGCTTCTGTGGGTGAACTCAAGTCAGGAAGAGATGTATATTGAGGCTAGTGCTGGCGCATCTGGCAAAGCGTTGTTGTCCTGCTCCAAAATGGATCCAGACAGCTTCCCAGGAGGACTCAGTAGGCACTTAATTGCTTCCAAAGGAGTCAAGGTAACAACTGCTAAAGAATGAAATGGCCCCTCCACTGGTTTCAGCTTATATGGAAACACAGACTCAGAAACAGGGACATCAGTGGGAGTCCTCTGGAGCACCTGCAGTGCTTGGGACACAAGGAGAGCCCCAGGAGCAGCCCCATACACAGCACACAACAAAACAAGACCTCTACCCTAAGGCTCACACGGCCGAGTATTACCCATTCTCTGTGTCCTGGGTAGGTGTGATATGCTGACAGCTTTCATGGAAGCACTACTGATGCCCACAGAGAAATCTTGCTGCCAGCTTCAAAAAGCACAATACAAATGTGTTGGGAAGAAGAATACATTATAAATCATGATAAAAAGCCATCAGAGCTTGAACTTTCCTGGATAACAGAGTCAGACATGACCCAAAGCCATAGAAAAGCCAGCCTCATTCATTCCACTGTGCGTAGAATAACTGAGAAATTGCCGAGCTGGATATTAAACCACCAGTGCCTTCACTACAATAACATCCTGTCTTTTCTTGGCCCTTCCAGCAGAAAAAAAGCTTCAAGCATTTCACAGTCCCCACAACTAACTTGTTTTTCCAAACTGTAAAGACTTCAGACTGAAAAGGCAAATCAATCAAAACACCCTGACCCACAGCACAGACACCCTACCCTACAACCACATCCTCAGGACACACCAACACAGGCTCCTTTTCTCTCGCTGTCTGCACAACCCTGGTCTTTTTTCCTTAGGGTGACATCCTAGAAGCACAGCTCTGTTAGGTACCAATATGCTTCCAGCATTCAAGGGAAGACAGGGGATTATCCGGGCTGGACACATGGCGCACAACCTGGAAACAACATGCAAGCTGTTCCTTCCCAAGTACCAGCAAGAAGACAATAAGATGACTGTGGAGAATTCATTTCAACACTGATATCTCACATACAGCAAAGGACACCAACAAAATACTGGCGGGAGCTGACAACTTATCCCTTCAAATCAACAATTCTTCCCACCAAAGCCTTATTTCCAGCTCTTCCCAGTGCTGGTAGGTCCACACTCTGTGCCCAGCCCTCCAAAGAGGAATCATACTCTATGGCAACTGATGCCAAGGTCAAGCAGGCCGAGGCTGCTGCATAAGCACTCTTACTGCTCCCACTGAGTCAGTAAAGGACATCGAGTGTCCTTTATTTAGGCAGAAAGCACGCTTGGAGGTTCCTGCAGAGAGAGGGACATGCACAGCCCTTTGCTTTTGGCAGGGGGAGGTCCAGCCAGGAATAGGAAGAAAGAATGCTTTTCCAAGAAGTTCCTTAGGAGCTGGAGTTCACAGTTCCTAGTTTATCCTGGTGCATTCCCCATGGCTTTGCAGGTGCCACAGCCCAGGTCTCCACTAGCGGGTTTCTGCTCCAGTTGACATGTCTTCCCTATTTACAGAGAGCTGCTAGCACAGCCTGGCTTTCCAGCAACACCCATCTCACCCTGCACCCTGCTCCCATTTGGAGGAGCACTGCAGTTGCAGCAATCAGCTGGGAATCCATCAGCTAGCACACCCTGCCAGGCAGGAACATTCCTCCTGTACTCAAGTGCATAACTAGGAAATCACTGAGCATCAGCAATTTCAGCTGCCCACTTCTCTGCCTCTGAAAACTGCTCCCACATGCAAGAGCTTTAAGAGGAAAGGGCTGAAAGCTTCTTCACTGCTTCTATCTTAAACCCACAACAGCTGCCACAACAGAACCAAGGATGTCAGCTTAAATGGGTCCCAGTGAATCTTAAAGCTTAGATCATGCTAGAGAAATACAGAGGGCAAAAACATAAGCACTGCAGGGTGGAAAAAAGTCAACTACACTCAGAGAGAGACCTCAGCTCTACACATGCCTCAACAAATTCAGCTCAGTCTCCCCACATGTCCCTAGACCAAGTGTATGTGAGACACAGGGTACCAGCACAACTCACACGAGTGATACTGTCAAGACAATAACTGCAGCGTCCTTCAAGCTGCATATAGCCTGCCTGCACTCCCAGTACAGAAATGGGCACATATTTAGCAGCAAACTCTTCTGTAGAGGGTGATCTCAGGATACACGGGTTGCAGAAAAACAGCTGGGTTTTGGGGAAAAAAGCTTCCTATGGAAAAGAGCAAATCTGACCCATAGCAAGAATGAGGGAGCACATTTGGGAGACGGATAGCAAGGGCAGCATTTAGAAATGGAAGCACAAAATTAAAGCCTTATTTTCACAATAATTATCCCAGTATCATGCTGTAAGACATACTTTTGCTACCTGCAGAAACAGCTAAGTCATGTATTTGTGAAGCAAACCACTTGATAAAAGCAGGGAGAGGTCCGTCCCCCCCCCCCCTTGGGCCTCTGCCAGCTCATTACTGTTAAACAACAGAATAAAGAGGCTCTGGAAAGACTGACTGACCTCCAATGAAGCTGTGAGATCACCAACATACCGCTGAGCTTCCACTCCTAAGGGATACTGCGACAAAACCTACACCTAATGCCTTGGATGCAGGAAAGTGAAATAAAAGCAGTAAAGAGCAAACTGAGCTCCAAGGCTGCAGCCGTTCCAGAGGCTGTGTCATGAGAACAGGCTTTCCCCTTATTTCGGCACCAGCATCAGAAAGCAGAGGCTGTGGCAGACTGCAGCGAGCTGTGCAGAGCCTCTGAGGCTCCCACTGCACAGCCAGGGCATTCTGACCCTGACAGGAGACTTGGACACTGCCACAGCACTGCCAGAAGAGCTACCATGCTGAGTGTCACCACCGCAGGCCACAGACAAGGGATAAATCGGTGCTGCTCTGCTGCACATCCAGCCATCAGCATTTCCAGAGATGCTCCAGTATGGATCAAACAAGGGATATAATCAGTTCTTATGGTGCCCAAGAACTTCACAGCTAAGAACAGCTGCACGCAGATGCGGTAGGACTTTAGAACTAGAGGCAAGAAAGGATGTTTTGCAGCTGAAGGGCTAGGTGGGTGTGCAGTAAGCTTGAGGGTAATGTTAAGAACTGCAACATGGATAAAAGCCATAAATTAGAGCCTAAAAGTAATAACAGGTGGAATAATTGTGGTATATGACTCCAATGAGGGATACGTGCCTGCTGAGGCTCATGAGGCAGAGCGGGAATAGCACTATGTGATGCTTGTTATACCTTCCAGAAAAGGCTGGTATATCTCATGCTCCCTTAGAGCCACTAAGAACACACAAAGAGGAGATCAGTCAGGGGTCAGTACCCTGGAACTTCACAGCCAGCATCTCTTTGAGCTGCAATTCCAAGCCAAAAGACATGTCCAAAGTTCTTTCCCAAGCCCAGTCTGGATGTTTATTGCACTGCAGTCAAACCAACCACAGATAACTTCAAGTACCATAGAGAAATTGTTGTGTTGCAATTTCCTCCCCAGTAAAAGTCCGGCTGTTGTATTACTTGGAAGGGATGCCTAGAGGTTTCTTCACTCAAAGCAGGCATCTGATCAGATAGCTGTGCCTAGTCAAGGACTATCTCCCAAAAAAGAGATCCCACAAGCCGTTCTGACCCCTGCCCCATGGCTTACCCATCCTCATGGGTTTAAAAAAAAAGTAAATCCTCATCTGAATTCCTTAGATAAACTCCATTTACCTTTGCTCAACAGCACTTCAGGACAGAGGGACCAGGCACTGCCGCACTAGAAACTGACCCGTGGCTCAGAGGAAGGGAATGCAGCACATGCCTCCTGTCACACAGGGTCCCTCTGTCCCAGGGCAAGAGAGTCAATGGAGTCCACCTTCAGCAGCAGTGCAGGGACTGGAGGCAAGGAGCTGCCCACCTGCATCCTCTCAAGCCCAAGAAACAGGATTCTGCATCCAGACACCCTCTTTGCACGGTTTTGAAGCCTATGCCCAAGCCCAGAAAGGCTTCCCCAGGCTTTGGAGTCATGCGTAACTCAGTAGAAGTTGACTGTGCTGTTGGAAAGAGTGCAGCCCTCCCCATCCCCTGCACAGGGCTCAAGGCCAGAACTGCTCCTTCCAGCAGCAGCTGACACATACCAGCTCTAGCCGAGTGTGAAGCTACGGCAGCTTTGCTAAGACACTGGAAGGCCTGTGTTGGGAATGCCTGTGCTAACCAGCAGGCTGCAGGAACCTTGGGACTTTGAACCAGGACTATGGAACCAGATTTGCAGCTCTCTCACAAGGAGATGAGGCTCCCTTTGTGCTTTCCCTTCAGCACTGAAGACTCCTCTGTCCCAGAAGCTTCAGCTCCCCACCACCTTCAGTTTCTAACAGAAGAACATATCATAGTATAACCTTCCTGAAACCTAGGGCAAGCTGGTGATAAGCTGGATGTACGGGCACTTGGTCAGTGACTCAGTTTTGTATCACTACAGAAAAGACCTGGGAGCTTCCCATCCCCTTGCCACTTTCCAGCCCACACATGGAAATGGCAAGTCAAAAGCTACTAAGGATTTGTTCCAATTGACCAGAGCAAGCAATTCATGTGTTACCGAAGCATGATCCAATTCCAATAAGCATGTGGTCTGAAGAAGACAGAAGATATTGTTTGCTTGGCTTTCTATCAAATCACACATTACATCCAAGACCAGAAAAAGTCTTACTCCTCCAATTCACTAGCGGTCAAAGAAAACAGATATTGGAGGCAACAGGGGTTAAAAAACCCACAACAAAACAACCAAGCAAAAAAGAAACCAAACCAGCACCAACATGTGCCATTAGCGGAAAGCCATTTTGCTCCATATTGCAGTTCATGCTGTCTGCAACCCTGTCTGGCCAGGAAGACATGCACCTCTTATCAGGCCACTACAACCAGAACAGCAGCATTCAACACCCCCACCAACAAGATCATGCTTGCACCTCTAGATCAGCTGATAAGACCTTGTTTGTAAACTCCTGCAGAATGGATTTGGTGAGCTGCTGCAGACATAAGCATCCTCTGTGCCTGGGACTACAGCAGAACAGCATTAAAAGCTGTTTCCAGGCTAGCGGAGACAAGAGCTAAGCAGCTGGAATGAAGCCAGGACAAGCATCTCTTCCTAGCTTCAGGATCTGATTGGGAGTTTTGCTCTATGTAAGACGGAGGGAGAGCCATTACCTTGCCCTTGTAGCATGAGGCAATACTAAAGCAGGCAGAACAATTCCCAGGAGCCCATGCCTCCACAGGCATCAAATGCAAGGTCTGCGCACTGGATGTGCCTCACAAGTATAGGAGATAGTCAGGATGCAGCTGGGACCAGCAAACGCAATCGAGCTGCAGTGTATCATGAAGGGCTCTGGAGCACCTGGGGCAGCTCCAGCGACCAGCTGACTGCAGGGCTGAGCTATTATTTCCAGAAGCAAACAGGACTTGTAAGCCATAACAAGGCAGCCAAATCCACAGAGACAAAGCTCTACCCACACAACAAGCAAAGGATCTGTTTTACTTCTGGCTGCCCCAAACAACTGGAATTCTTGGAGGAGAGAAATATCTCTGTCCTAGCAAATCAAGAATTCATCAGTTCTGCCAAGGACAAAATCTCGCCATATGCCCTTTGTGTCCCAAGAGCCATTTAGAGATTTGGGGTTAATGCTGTTCCTACCTGGACATTCCTCCAAAAAAGCAGATGAGCGAGCATGCACTTCCTGCACCTTCTGCCAATTACAGCAGCGCTCAGCCATGTTTATTTACCTTCTGTCTGAGCTGGCCAGATCTTTGACCCGATGCATGCTGACCACCACCCTGCCTCCCCTCATGCAGAGGCGGGGGCTCTCCATGTCTCCAAGGTGGCATTGGAGACCAAGGGCACTAGAGGAGAGCTCAGTGAGGCACCACAGGAGTACATCAGATGCCAGCCCTGCAGGACGCAGGGGAGCCTGCGGCTGCTGGTAAAGCTCTGCCTCTCACCATTGTGCACGTCCTCCCGGCTGCCTGGTCACAGCGTTCTGCTGCAGCACCATCCCCCAAACACCTCCTCCCAGCCGCATCTTCTCCCTCCCAGCAGCTCACTTGCAATTGCTTCCCCCCTGCTCCCACCTTCGGTAGAGTGCACCTCCACTGCAAGCAGCTTAGTAAGCAGTTTGTTAACGGGAGGAAGGTTTAGGGGAAACAAGGTTTGGGAAGTTTGAGAGCCATTGATGCACGCCAGGAGCTGCCTCCGTCATCACTTCTCAGGCTTTGTCTGGCAGCAGGAGGCACGCCCGCTGCTTACCCTTGAAACAAGCAAGCAGGAGAACCCCCCATCACTCGTCAGTATCACCACAGAGAAACCCTGTGCCCACCCTGCTAACTCTAAGGCTCCCAAGGAGAAAAGTTTTCATCAGTTCTACCAGAAATGGCACATCAAAGCGGTCCTTTGTTACAGGCCGGCTGGGCACCCTGCCTGCTGCCTCAGTCACCAGATGGGAATCCTGCCCACCCCACCCCACCGAGGAGCAGTACCTGGCTGCCTGCAGCAGCTTGTCCAGCGCTGGCACTCCCGGAGGCCCCGGCGCTGCGGGGAAACGCAGGCTGCGGCGATGCGCGGCTCCCCCCGCGCTGCACTCCGGCTCGAGCAGAGGCGCAGGCACCAGGCGCTCGGCAGCCAACCACACTGCAGCGGGAGGGGGGGAAAGGGGGAGGAGGAGATCCAGGCTCCAGAAACAGGATGGTGGGATGCTCTCCTGGCAGCGCAGGAAGCATCACGCACGCCACGTCCAGAGCTCCCTCCTCAGGGACCCACGGGAGCCCCAAGGAATGAGGCATAGCCTCTGAGCTGCTGCTGCATGCTGCCCAAGGAGCATTACCCCATCATCAGCTCCTGCTCAAACAGCCACAGTCATCCCTGCCCTGCATCAGCTATATCTGTGCCATCCAACACTCAGTCAGGTCTTACATCCTGCTTGGTACCACCTTTACCCGTGTCCCCACTGCTGACCCCATCCCAAGCTCAAGCCAAGCCGTGTGATCACTACTGCTGTGCCCGCAGAAGTGGGCAGATCCAGAACGAGATCCCAGTGTTAGCACTGCAGGGTGCAGAGCTGGGCCAACACTGCCTGGAAGCATCCGTTCTACCTCTAGATGCTTTACACAGAGCACAGATGCTGCAGCACTGCAGCATCCAATGCAGTCAGTACATTGCTGATATAACCACCCCACCACAGCAACACAAAACTTTCACGGTGCAATCCACAGCACTTGGTGAGCCTCTGGAGTCATGCTGTCCCCAGCTACCTACACCTGCTGAGCCACCACTCCACTGGGATCCCTGATCCTCCCCACTGGTGCTTTTGGAAGGGGGAAGAGCTCCAAGAGTCCCTGGAGGGAACCCAGCCATGGCGAGACACAGGCTCTCTGCTGCCTCATCACTTAACAGACATTTCTTCATTACAGCATCTTAGTGTTCTCCCTTCCCTAGTTCTGGAGGACAAACCCAGCTGGCTATAGGAGTACACATGGCTACAGTGGGGTTAAAGAAAAAAATCACAACAGAATAACGGGAGCGCAAACACACATTATTTATCTCACACAGACAGCCGTTCCTGGCAGTGAAAACACAGCCTAATTTTAGAGCAGTGAATCCCTCGCTCTGTGTCCACAGCACCCTGGAAACTGCCATACCTCAAATCCTATGTTCAGTTATGGCCCCTCGCTACAAAGAGAGACACTGAGATGCTGGAGCAGATCCAGAGAAGGACAACAGAGCTGGTGGAGGGCCTGGAGGACAGTGTGATGGGGAACGGCTGAGGGACCTGGGGGGGAGATTAGTCTAGAGAAGATAAGGCTCAAGGGGGCCTTATCCCTCTCCACAACTGACTGACAGGAGGATGGAGCCAGAAAGCAGCTGGGCTCTGCTCCCAAGGAACAAGGGATGGGACAAGAGGAAACGGCCTCAAGCGGCAGCAGGGGAGGTTTAGACTGGATATTGGGAACAATTCCTTCCCCAAAGGGCAGTCAGGCACTGGAACAGGCTGCACAGGGCAGTGCTGGAGTCACTGTCCCTGGAAGCGTTCACACACCATGTAGAGGAGGCCCTCAGTGCCATGGCTTAGTGGTGGCCTTGGCAATGCTGGACTGGATGATCTTGAAGGTCTCTTCCAACCTGGTTGATCCTGTGTTTCTATGACTCAGGCTGTCGCACCCTTGCCATAAACTCACGCCTCCCTCTGGGCTCCCGGCCCTTGCCAGCCGTCGCTGCGTGGCAGGGCAGAGCCCAGGCCCTGTGCCGCCCAAGGCGAACAGGACCCGGCGGTACCGCCGGAGCCAGGGGTTCGCCATGGTCCTGCTGTCGGCGGGGCTCACCTCTAGAAGGCGGCGTCACCGCAGCCTGCCAGCTCCCGGTTCGACGGCCCCGCAGCTCCCAGCCCCGCTCCGCTGCCGCCGCGGGGGGATTGCCCGAACCCGCTCCGAGGCGGGTGATCCCCCTCCCCACGGGCCCCGCGCAGCCGCGGTAGCCGGTCAGCCGGGGCCCGGTCCCGCAGGTCACAGAGACCGACCGCGGCCGGGGGAACGACCGAGACCCGGGAGCCACAACCCCCCCACGTCCAACCTGCTCGGCGCTCGGTATCGCTGACGGAGGCGGTCGCAGTCCCCCGGCGGGGCGGGAGCCCAGACCAGCAGCACCCGGCCCTCAGCCGCGCAGCCCCTTTAAATCCAACATGGCCGCCGTCCCCGCCCCGCCGGTCTCCTCCGGCACCGCCCCACTCCGCCCCCGGCCCTGCGCAGGCGCAGTGGCGGCCGCGGCAGCAATGGCGGCGGGTTTGTGTCGCGCCTTCGGGGCGCTACTGCTGTCGGCCGCTCGGTCCTCGGTGCTCCCGCCGGGCCCTGGGCCGCGGCTGCCGGCGGCAGCGCTGGCTGCTGCTTGCAGAGAGCTGAGCGGCTCCGCTCCGCGCTGCACCACCAACCCCATGTGGAAGTGCAGGGTCAAGTACACGGTGCGCCCGCTGGGCATGAAGAAGACGGGCGGGCGAGACCATACAGGTGGGCGGGCAGGGGTCTGGCAGGGCCTCGCCGGGGCAGTACCCGGGTGTTCCCGCCTGCAGCCGCTGCCTCTGTCCCCGCAGGCCGCATCCGCGTGCGGGGCATCGGTGGGGGGCACAAGCGCCGGTACCGAATGATCGACTTCCAGCGGCTGCGCTACGAGGAGGGTGCCCCGGCAGAGCCCTTCACCGAGAAGGTCATCACCGTCCGAAACGACCCTTGCAGGCGAGTGTGGGATGAGGGCTCTGCCCAAGGCCCGAGGGTCTTGTGGTGAGCCCCCATAACCCACCCACCGTGGGTCTCTGTGCAGGTCGGCAGACATAGCCCTGGTGGCCGGCGGCAATCGGAAGCGCTGGATCATCGCCACGGAGAACATGCAGGCAGGGGACATCATCACGAACTCCTCTCACATCGGCAGGATGGCAGGTGCACTCCAGGGCCGGGGGGACACCCTAGTTCTGCCAGGGTCTTGTCAGCTCCTCAACCGATGCATCTGCTTGTTTTCCAGTGTCAGCCAACGAAGGGGATGCCTATCCGCTGGGGGCTCTGCCTGTTGGCACGCTGATCTGCAACCTGGAGAGCCACCCTGGGAAAGGAGCGCAGTACATCCGGGCAGCTGGTGTGTCTCTGGCCAGGGGAACCACCGTTGGTGGCCAGTTTTGGCTTAGGGCAGATGGAGAGGATGGCAGGGGGACAATGCTCTGCCTGGCCAGTGACAGGGAGTTGCTGTCCTCTCCTCCTTGTGTTATAGTGCAAAACAAGCCCTCCTGAGACAGGGGCAGCTCTGCCCTGTTGCTGGCTGGTGATGCCTGGATATTCTGTAATCAGCAAGAAGTGCTCACTGAATGGCAACAGCAGGGGCTCTGGGGAGTTCCCAGCACACTGATGTGCCCACCGTAGGGTGGGATACTTTGTCCTGCTGCTTGGGGTAGCTGCCTACTCTCCTCTTGCCTGCTGCAGGGACTTGTGGAGTGCTGCTGAGGAAAGTGAATGGGACCGCCATCGTGCAGCTGCCTTCTAAGAGGCACATGCAGGTAGAGCCATGCTATCCCTGAGCTGACCGCCTGGGCACAAAGATGTGTGTTCCCAGCAAGGTCTGCAACTCTGCCCTGTCCCCTAGGTGCTGGAGACCTGCGTGGCCACAGTGGGACGCGTGTCGAATGTCGACCACAACAAGCAAGTGATCGGGAAGGCAGGACGGAACCGCTGGCTGGGCAAGCGCCCGCACACAGGCCTGTGGCATCGCAAAGGTGGCTGGGCCGGGCGCAAGATCAAACCTATCCCACCCATGAAGAGCTATGTCAACCTGCCGCGGGTCACGGCACAGAAGTGATGCCGGTGGCCAATAAAACGTTCCCAACGCTACCACTGTTGCTTTATTGCTGCCTTTTCTGCACAGGACCTTGGGTGGGTGCTTTGCCCATGGGATTCGTTCAGCCCCTGCCAGGAGATGAATGTGGGCTGCAGGCTGCCTAGGCTTGAGCTTGTGGTGGTGGGATCTTGCTGGGGTCGCAGATCTGCCCAATCCTACCCCGTAGCCAGGCTCTTTCTTCTCCATCACCTTATGGAGCAGTGAAGCTAAGTGGGCAGCTGGGTGGAAGAGCTCGGCGGCTGCCATCCGGGAAGACTCGCATGGGAAGCGCAGCCGGCGGCACCTCGCGGTCCCTGTAGTGCCCTCCTCGCTGCTTCCCAGGTCCCCGTTCCCTCTTGGCCTCGCCCACCCCACATGGCCCGAGCCCGGTGCCGCCGCTCCGGCGCGGCGGGGAACCGGTGGCAGCGCGGCTCCCGTCCCGTCGGGTGGCCCCTGCGCATGCGCGCCTGCCGACCCGGAAGCGCGGCGGGAGCTGGTGCTAGAGGTAACGCGGTGCCGGGTGGAGCGCCGGGCCGGGCCGGGCCCCGTTATCCTGGGGAGACCCTCTGCAACAGGATTCGTTCGGAGCCCCGGGGCCCGGCAGGAGAGGCCCAGGGCGGGCTACGGCAGTCACATGAGATAGGGCAGGACCAGGGTGCCCTGGGAGCTGTGGCTCGGGCAGGGCTGTGTTAGGGCCGAGGACACAGGCACTCCAACAGCACGTTTGAGTCGTGAACAGGCCACGTTAAAGCACTGAGATCCACAGGATCAGCCACCTCCTCCGGCTCCCCCTCTGCCTCTGCAGGCACACTTCCCATCATGGTGAATGAGAGGCACAATGGCAACCTGCTGGTGCCCCTA
>JASSUY010037841.1:4068-17807 GCA_032466535.1 Forpus xanthops | reverse complement strand
GATAGGATAGGATAGGATAGGATAGGATAGGATAGGATAGGATAGGATAGGATAGGATAGGATAGGATAGGATAGGATAGGTCGGGTCCTGTCCATGGAGTCCAGTCCAGGCATCCCCCGCCGCGGAGCGAGTCCGGTGGCTCCGGCTACTACGGGGGGAAGAGGCAGCGAGGAAGGAGCGAGGATGCCCAAGGGCGCGAACATTTCAGGGAGCAGCGCACTACCCTTTCCTTCGTTCCCGCTGTCGCGTGTCTGCCTCTCATGCTCCTCACTAGCTTACCGCCGCCCTTGGGCTGTCTCTGCAATTCTCCTTGGTTCCCCTCTCTCCATCCCCCCTCCTGCCTTCTCCCCTCCCACGGTATCTCCTCCCTCTATCCTTTCTCCTTCCATCCTTTCCCCCTCTTCACCTTTTTCCTCCCGACCATCCTTCCTTCCTCTTCGTCCTTTCTCCCGCTCCATCCATCCCAATCCATTCACTCAGGCATCTACTCTCCCATCCCCATCAGCTCCATTCCCCCACGGTTCACTACCGCCCCGCCCCGGGAACCCAGAGGGCGCGAGGCTCCAGGAGTGTGCCCCCCCGGGTCACCAGCTGCTGGAAGCGGCATCCGAGAGTGGGAGAGCCGCGGACGGTCCCTCTCACTCAGACCACTCTAGGAGCAGTTTCAGGCAGCGCCGGGCTGCTGCCTTTCCCCCTCGCCCATAAGCCAGCTCCTGGCTCACTGAAGTTAACACGGGCATTCTGTGGCAGAACCCTGTTTTCGGGGCGGGCAGCAGCAGCTCTAACCCCCAGGCAAGGTTGGATCGCCCCCTTCCTCTCAATGGAGGCATAATACAGCCCTGCTGCCTTTCCCCGCGGAGCTCTGGTCTCACACAAGAAAGCGCAACTTTGCATATTTCCCACCACGGCAGAGGACCCCCGGGAGCACTGAGCTGTCCCCGTGGGTCTCTCCCTAGTAAGGAACCGGCCATTCCTCCCCAGGGGAGGCTGATGGTCCGCAGCCAGCCCTGAGCCCTGCACCAGCAGGCTGGAGAGAGAAGCAGCACATTGTAGTTGCCCCTTGTCCCCTGTCCAGGCAGGGTGTGTGTGGAGCACTCAGGTCCTGCACTGATGCTCTGAATGCCACAGAAATCAAGACTGTTGCTAACAGCATCCTGAGGAACTTTACTATAGATGCTGTTAGCTCTGCTTTTGCAAAGTACCTAATAAGTAATGTCATCCTGCTGGCAGATGCCACGTAGTATAGCCAAAGCTTTTTTCCCCTGACCTTTCAACGCTGTCTCACTGTGATTGATGGGGTACATAGTGCCTTGCACATTAGTGCACAGAGTTCTGAAGAGAGAAAGCAGGCAGTGAAAGAAAGGAGGCAGTGGGAAAGAAAAGAGAAGATCCTTCTTTCTGTGGGCTTCAGTCTCTCTCACTGAGGTTGGTATGCAGGAGTAGAATCACAGAATGGTTTGGGTTGGAAAGGACCTTAAGATTATCTAGTTCAAACCCCTCTGCCAGAGGCAGGGACACCTCACAATAGACTATGTCATCCAAGACTCTGTCCAACCTGGCCTTGAATGCTGCCAGAGATGGAGCATTTACCTCTTCTTTGGGCAACCTGTGCCAGTGTCTCATCATTCTCACAGTAAAGAATTCCTTATATCTAACGTGAACTTCCCCTGTTTCAGTTTGAACCCATCACCCCTTGTCCTATCATTACAGAGTCCCTCTTTGGCATCCTTGTAGCCATGGGATCTTGTAGCTTCAAACTGGGAGCTGCTCTGAAGTCTCTATGCAGCTTCTCTTCTCTAGGTGAACAGTCCTAACTTTCTCAGCCTGTCTTCATATGGAAGGTGCTCCAGCCCCCTTATCATCTTCATGGCCTCCTCTGGATGTGCTCCATCAGCTCCAAGTCCTTCTTATGTTAAAGACAGACATAGAGCTGGGTTCTGATTCTGTAGGGGATCCTGCTTATGTCACTACACCTCTAGGCAAGCATTTTCAATACTGTATGGTTTTGGAGATGCGTAAATTCTCAGTAGCAGCTCTTTCATTAATACTCGGACTGGTGCAGATGAGGAGATGGAAACACCTATAGATTCTGTCATAGCATGATGTGTGGTGTGTGCCCTGGCGCATGGAATTAAATGGGTTTCCCTGGCCCACTTATGACCATTACTCATCTGCACTTCTCCCATCTTCAGGTGCTCGTCCCTGATTTATTCTTGTGATCTACAGCGTTGATGTCCATGTCAATCAACAGAAATAACTTACATCAATAAAAGCATTATCTGAAGCTGCTTCAGGAATCCAGATTTAGTATTTAATCTATTCAGCAAAGTGTGGGAAAAGGTTTATGCATCACAGTGACAAAAAAAAAATCAAGCACAGTATAGTTGATTTGGGTAAAAGTACCTAAAATATGTTTTCCAGGAGAGTAACATTTTGGTTAAGCTGCTGCAAAATAGTAATGCACTAGGGGAGGGGGCAGCAGGAAGGAAAGAAACATGTCTTCATGCAAATGTGGGCTGTAGAATTTGGGGAATTATCCTTATAAGCTGAAAAACATAGTCTCATGTACTCATCCCAAAGCCCAAGCACATAGATCCATAGGACATAGGACAGCAAATCCCTTGTTTTTATCTCTGTAAGGCTGCCTGGAACATCTAAAAGGCTTAATGTACGGGGGAATGTCTGCACTGTACAGGAGCATTTCAGTTATTCACCAGTAAGCTGGTGCTGCATGCCACAAAAAGTGAAATTGTTCATCAAAGCAGGATGGAAAAATGTGAATGCACGTTAACAATCTCATGCATTCTTTGGGATGTCAGATGAAATTAAGTGTAAAATATGGGCAGCTGTGATGACCTGAGTATAGTAGCAACCACTTATAGTAAATACTGGTAGGTAACCACCTTTTAGATATTTATTTTTGCTGTTACGGAGTAGCACCGGGGGCAATTGCAGACTAATGTCATTGCTGCCTGGAGACAAATTCCTGTGTCTGTAGAACTCTGCAATCCTGCAGTAACTGGTATGTCACCTCTCCCTCACTTCCTTAATTTCCTTTTCCTCTCCATTCAAAAGCCTGCCTCACACCAAGGCTCAGAGAGAAGAATAGTAGGGAGTGCTGTACAATACTTTCTGGCATATGAAGATCATGTCTTCCTATTTTTGAACACCAATGTACCTTGGATAGCTGTGCTCTTCTTTACATCAAAACTAATAGCAAAGGACCTGTCAAATGTACATCCCAGTCTTGGCCCAGAAGAGTTCACATCTTATTCAAAGCCAAGAGAAGACAACTGAGGATAATCACAAAGGGAGTGGGGAGGAAGGAAAGCATAGGAGAGTTATCGCTATAAGATGATGAATATTGCTTCGTGTACTAGCAGTTTGTTTCTTCGTAGTAAGTTTTTTTTTTGCAGTACCTGGTTTTTTTTTTTGTTTTTTTTTGGTTTTTTTTCCATAAAAGGGATTACGATAACCAGTTTTTCCTGACCAACATTGAAATCATGCTGTCCATTACCTAGTTGTTGGAGTTAGTCCCAAAGTCAACAGACTGCAGGACATCCTAGATTATGAAGGATGGTTTATGTGTACACTCTGGAATGCTTTAGGAAAAGGAGGCTAGAAAGATAGTGGAGTCAGTTCCTAGGAGACCAGTCTATGTTTGTATTCCTTAAAAAGGAACACAACTGTGAAATACTCTAAATATATCTTTGATTCTTACTTAATCAAATTAACATCTGATAGTTTCACTCAGCATTTTCCAGAAAGGTACCTAGCAAAAGCATCAGTCCTCTCAGGAAAGAGGTTTATGTGCTCATGGTTCATGGTTAAGACTCATGGTGTCATCAAGGCTCCTCTGATGCAACATGTTTCTGAGATTCCTGTTGCTTAGCATTTTTGTAAATAAAAATAACATAAAATGAAATTTGTATGAATGGTACAAAATCTCAGAGCTTATGCAATGCCACAGCTGGGTCTACTCATTCCTCACTCCTATGGATATTTGCTTTCCTTCTCAGCTGCCCAGATGTCTAATTCTCAAGTCCTTGATCAGTTTTGTCCCATGTCTTATGCAGGCAAATCTTTGTTTAATGCAACTTAGCTGGGGCAAGGATGTGTCCAGAAACATTTTTATCTTTACTCAATAGGATGTGATGCTCTTGCGCACAAAGCACTAGTGCCTGTATTTGCAAAATGTCTGTAGAGCTTTTCTGGCAACAAACGGAAGTTCCTGAAAATGCACTACTATGGATTTGCCTATTGCAGTCACTCTTGGTTTTCTCCAGCCTTTCACATCATCTGAGATGCTGTCTGTTTCATTAAGCACCAGAAGAAATAACATCCCAGGGAACCAAATTGTGAGTTGGGAGCTGAAGGATGGCAGATGGATACTTCAGACATCACTCAGGGTGAGCAAGTGTAAGTGAGGAGCAATACCACTGAGGGTCAAATGTTACACAGGTGTAAAATTGATGTCAGTGAAAGAAAAATTGGGCACCAAGTAAAAAGGCTGAGAGTTGGCACAAAGTCAGCAGCAGCTCTAGCTTCATTGGGGTCAAAGCTGAATCTTACTCATGGAGGTCAACCAACATTCTTGCTAAATTTCATGTGAAAAAGGGAGGGAAAGCCACCACTCAGCTGCAGAAATATTGGCTGGTTTCCGGTGTTTGATGGGACTGTGCATTTGACACCCCCAGTACATGCAAGTCTCTCTCAGCAGTGAAAGGTTATGACCGGGATGACTGTTGCTGCCTCTGAGCATTGTTTTGCGCCACAACAATTCATTATACACCTCTTTTTTATCAGGGCCATATACTGGGCGCAATGTGCTGTGTGAGAAGTACATATAGGGAGGAAGCCAAACACCCATTTCCTCTCAGTATTTGGGTTTGTTTTGGTCTTGCTCCAGTGTCAGCCTCACTCCAGGCACTATCCACCACAAGTCCTCTCCTTAGTTCTGCAACCCACTTATCACTGGGGCCTTTTTGGCTAGGGTAAACCTTGGCTGCATTGATTAGCACAGCTACTGACCTGGAGCGGGGCTGGCAGCTGCATTGTCCATTTCCTGCCCAGGCATGTGCTGCCTGATTGGAGGAAAATAGCTCTTAAACCTACTTCAAAACAGGAAACTTCTCTTCTCCCTGCTTCCTGAGGTACAGGAACCCTCTCCGCATCAACCCCTGGACAAAGAAGGCTCTTGTTAACCACTGGGGTGCCATAGCTGATATGGTGGGAGGTCATAATTCAAGCTGAAGACTTATATCCTGAAGGCTGGAAAGTGCCTGTCTGTGCACTGCTGCTCCCACCCCTCAGTGCCCACACTGCTGCCTCCTTAAGCAGCCTGAAGGTTAATTAGCAGACGATAACCTGATCTATTGGAAGCATTTGTAAACCCTTTCCTTCTTCATGACAAAATACTGATCCTGTGTCACCTCTGGAACATCATTTTGTAATATTGCCCCTCAGCCTTCACATCAAAGAGGTGACTGACCAAGGCAATGCTGTCATCCTCAGGTTTTTTGCATGATGTATCTTCAAAAATGTATCTATGAAAGTTATGTATCTATGAATCATGTAGGATTTGGTTTGGTTTGGTTTTTTGGTTGTTGTTTTGTGGTTGTTGTGATTTGGGTTTTTTTTTGGTTTGTTTCTTCCTCCCCCCCCCTCCCCCGCCCCCCCCCCCATGACCACTTCTTGACTCCTACAGGTATTGTGTGACTAAAAAAATATTGACATCTCATGCTTTGGTCATTAAGTAGTTTCCCACCTAAAATCAGGTTTCAGAAAATCACTTCTAGTTTGTATAGAGTCCATTGCAGTCCTGCAGAAAGCTATACATATATGTACACATACACATACACATATACATATACATATACATATACCATAGGCAGTTTGCATCATTGAAGGACTATTGTTAGCAGAGCCAGTGGAGCATAGCCAAAATGTGTATTAACTTCTGTAATTTTGCATTTGCACAAAGAGTAAAAGAATTGGTTTTAAAGTTTAAATTTGGTAGGTCCTTTTAAAAAAGTATGCAGATCATCTGTATCTCATGGGCATTAACGTGCACCTACAGAAAAAGAAACAAATACAATAGATGAAAATGATAAATAGTGAAAAATCCTTGTTCTTATTTTTGGTTTGGACATGAACTCTGCCTACCCAATCACCTTTTCACAGCAAATATGAATCTGCAGAGCTGTCCCTGTGTGCTCCACCCGTAAAACTGAGACATTAGGATGTCTGAGTATTTTTCCTGGTATTCAGGCTTAAGGAAATAGAGCAGTAGGACATGGCAACACTCAGTAACCCTTTCCTCTGCATTCAAGCTCCCTTCTCACCAAATGCTTTCTGAGAGTAGAGAGCTAAAGGAGAGGATCCCCTCAGGCTATCCAATTTCCTGTCAGCAAGATATGCTGTTGATCCTAGAATGCTTGCCTTCAAACCCTAGGCTAATTATTTCACATATGGCTGTGCACACAGTAATCTGCAGTGTACCACAGAGGAAGCTGCTGTGTATGTGCAGCTTATGTCTGCTTTTACCTGGGCCACCTGAGCGCCTTTGCCGGGAGTAGATAGAGAGGCCTTATAGCAGAAGAGTTTCTCATTAAAGTTCCTGTGATTTTCATAGACCCAGGAGTGGGTCCTGTCATGACAAGTGACTTTTAAATGGAGAAGCAAATTTTGCTGAGGGAAGCAATTTATTTTGATAGATCAGGCAATCATAAAGCAAACAAGCTCATCTTCATTCCCCTCACGAGATTAGGTGAGGAAAATGCACGGTTTAAGCTAAATACAAACTGGATGTACCTTTTCTTGATAAAGCCTAGTTATAAGCTGAAGAATCATAGAATAGTTAGGATTCATAGAATCATAGAATAATTAAGGTTGGAAAGGACCTTAAGATCACCTAGTTCCAACCCCCCTGCTCCGGGCAGGGACACCTCCAAATAAACCATGCCACCCAAGGCTATGTTCAACTCGGCCTTGAGTGCCACCAGCGATGGAGCATTCACAACTTCCCTGGGCAACCCATTCCAGTGCCTCAGCACCTTCACAGTAAAGAACTTTGTCCTTATATCTAACCTGAACTTCCCCTGTTTAAGTTTGAACCCATTACCCCTTATCCTTTCACTACAGTCCCTCATAAAGAGTCCCTCCCAGCATCCTTACAGGCCCCCTTCAGATATTAGAAGCTGCTATGAGGTCTCCACTCAGCCTTCTCTTCTCCAGGCTGAACAGCCCCAACTCTCTCATCCTATCTTCATAGGGGAGGTGCTCCAGCACCCTGATCATCCTCTTGGCCCTCCTCTGCACTTGTTCCAACAGTTCCATGTCCTTTTTTTTGTTGAGGACACCAGAACTGCACGCAGTACTCCAAGTGAGGTCTCACAAGAGCAGAGTAGAGGGGCAGGATCACCTCCTTCGATCTCCTGGTCATTCTCCTTTTGATGCAGCCCAGAATATGGTTGGCTTTCTGGGCTGCAAGTGCACATTGCAAACTCATGAAGAATGTTATAAGACTCAGGATTGCTGCTGCAGTGTTTCCTGTTCATCACTATTTCTGTGACTTATTCTTTGGGGAAAAACCCCTAAACTTATCTCTTAAAAGTTGATATTCTGCAGGAGTACACTCAAGATAAAAAATGTGTGATCATTTAATGAATGTGGAGGAGGATTTGATGATAACTCCCCAGAGAATGGGTTTTGCAAGTGAAGGTGTTGACAATGAGAATCAAGCACAAGCACAAGCACAGGCACCAGAAAGGGAGATGTTAGAGGAGGCTGAAGGATTTTGCCCTACAGCAGGGAAAACTAGGGGAAACAAGGGGAAATTGTGATTGCACCTTTAAGACAAGCTGTGGGCAATGATGCCCTGGTCATGATAAAGACTCGTCTTGCCATCATAGATTTGAATATTTGGAAACAAGTGGCTGGAAATTATACATCATGTTTGTGAGAGTGTTGATAGGGATATTATTATTCATATGACTTGAACTGCAGTAGAGTAACAAATAATGGCAGGCACTTTGGCAGGTATAGTGAATCTTCATGTACCTACCAGCAGCCCTAACTGGGACCCTAATTGGGACCAGGACAGGTAGGTTTTGAAACAATATCAGAAGTGGATTTTATTCATTACAAAAAATGTGGTTCCTAAGGCAGTGAGCTGGTCTAAACTATGTGGATGAATACATTTTTCACAGTGTTCTGGATTGAGGGATAAACTGCTTGTGATATATCTATCCATTGGAGCCAGCTCTGCTGTGGAAACCAAAACTGGGATGAAGTTTTGAAGCGCCAAAAATGTCTTATATTGAGCATCTTCCTCCTTGTTTCTTCAGTCTCTCTCATAGGCAACCAGGATGATTTTCCCCCTGTTCTTCCATGTCTACAGTAGAAAAACGCCTTTCAGCTGCTGGGGCTCCTGGCCTGTCTGCAGTGCAAGTCAATGTGCTTCAAGTGGAAGGCTGTGAGCCATCCTGCAATACTGACTCACTTCTCACTGAACCAGGCAATTAACTTTTTCAGCTTGCTCTTGGGTACTGCTATGTATAGTGAGAAGCCTCACAGATATTGATCATAGTTTGCTGCATAAGCAACACGGGTCACATGAAAGCCTTATGGAACCAATGCACTCAGGTATGCACCTCATTGGAAGTATCAACACTGAGATGTCTCTCTTCTGCTTGGCATTGCTTTGCATCCAACAAGCATTTGTAAGCCATTGCAGCTATTCAAGGGTGTAAAGGTCCCTTTCATTTCTAATTTTGACAACAGGGTCAGACTTCACCAGGATATCTCTGTGGAGGGTACTTGAGTGACTCATTTCTTTGGAGCACTTCTTTATTCTGTAGGCACAACTGCCAAATAAATACTGCTCCTGAACAAATCAGTCTGCCATTATACATTTTGAATATTGTTAGACACCATTGGGGAAAGAAAGTATATACAAAATAAGAAAGTGTCTGAAAGCAGAGCAAGAGTATCTTCTGCTCACTTGCTAGTAGCACTTTCTTTCAGAAGTCTCGAGCCTTGGAATTAATGAAACTTCTCATAAATTTGTGTAACACTTACCTTTCAAGTCAAGCATAATTTCAAGTCTGATTTAAAGATCTCCCCTCCAGCTGGACTGTTAAACTTTCTGAATTCTTACTGTCTGATAAAGAGTTCTGTTTTCTCTCTTGTCCACCTGCCAACCCCAGACTCAGATCTACAGTGACAGGATATCAAGAGAAAGTTCAGCTGCAGGAATTTTAATATGGAAGACTGAAGTGACAAAGACACACAATAATTGTGTATGCTGGGTGGTAGTATTTATACCTATAAAGGTGGGTCAGAGATCTCATGGTCCACTTTTGATCCAAGCATAAAAAAAGAGGGACACAATTTAATCAGACATTATTGGAAGCTATTTAATTTTCTTACGTGTTTTGATTTGTAAGGACAGATATGGCACACTTAACACCTCATTATTCATATGCCTATGAAGCAGATGGCCTCTCCCTACTTTCTCTTCTTACATACCCGTTAATGTAATTGATTCTAATAATGGAAACAGTGTCGCCATTGTCTCTATCCTTTCCCAGTGCATGTAAGCAGGAGACTCCAATGTGTTCCCAAATATTCCTGCCCTGAATAATTTTTCAGGACTGTAGAGCACCCACTAGAGCAAATATTCTCAGTATGGTTAAAAGTACTCCGCATTCCTAAAATCAGGATATTGGTTTGTTGTGTCTTTTTTTTTTTTTTTTTTTTCCCAGAAAGCTGGACAATATTTTACCCGGGTTTCCATCACTCCAGGACACCTTTGGTTTCTTTGAGCTGTGGTTGAGCCAGACACAGACTGTTTCTATGTACCCACCCTTTGCTGACCATTATACTAGCCCATTATTTACAGCAACTGGGTGAGTGGTGTTTCAGATTCTTTCTGAAACAGCTTTGGTGACCGCCATCCATGGAGAAGGAAGACTGTGACTGACCATGAGGCAAAAATGCACTGGATTACTCTCCAGTACTGCTGATCTGAGCAGCAAAAACCCTCAGTGACTTAGAGTGAGCAGCAGAAAAACAAAACAAAACAAAAGCAGCAAATGGAAAACATGTGTTTCACAGCAGAGGCTTCAAATGTTCTCATTTTTTTCAGTGAAAATAGGACATATTTGTTTCTGGCTTTTAAAAAAAGATTATTTTTGTGTGTGTGTCTGTTTTTCCAATAGCTGATAAATATTTCTATGGATGGACTTTCAAAGAAAAACATGTTTTTTGGTCTCTACCAGACTTCTATTTCCTTGCTTCACACAATTGCAGGAGAGAGTGAGCAGTGAGGAAGGCAGGGGCAGTTGTGCCTTTTACTATACGTCTTTTTTTCCTAGATCCAGTTTTGCTTACAGATACAAGACAAAGCAAAACATATTTTCCTTCATTAAGAAAGGAAATTACAGCTATTTTTTATTGCTGGCATAAACATATATATATGTGTGAGGGCATGTATTCTTCTGGTTCAAAGGTCAAGCTGATGAACTGCATTTCATTTGAAAATAACATTCTGAGACATGCTGGCATTTTCCAGATTAACAACTGAATGAGTGCTTGTGAAGGCTTGTAGTTTTGAAGAATAAGCACCAAAAATGTTAAGAATGGTTGCAGTTAGGCTTCTGCTTATGTATATAAGCAGAATATTCTTACATGTGTTGGTGTACCTGTGTAAATCCGTAATCCGATTCTGAATTCAGAAATGGACCTCAAGTTGCCAGCATGGTAAAAGCCAAGAAACGGTATTAGCTCACTTCTAGTGGATTTTTTGCAGATTATACTTCTAATAGAGTAATTTTGAGTTGTGATCTCGGATCTTACTTAGATGCACGACATAAAAGTGAGCTTTTTAATATATATCATACAGGTATATCAAACGGAGCTACACTTGCAGATAGATGCTCATTTATTGCAGTGCAGGCCTTGGTAGGTTAATGCTGCTCATGATTGCACACTCTAGAAAGTGTGTGCATGTAAATGTATAAGCTTGCATTACTGGGTGTGTATAAAATTTTTAGAATCAGTCAGTGGGCCTGAGTGCTTTAATTTTGTCGAGTACAGCCTCAGCTCATCTGAACTTGACCTGCAGAAATGCTGACTGTCTAGAGCTCTAGTGGCAGCAGTAGGTGCTGTGGATGTTAATGGGCTAAAAATCATTAACTGGCCTTGCAAAAAGTTGAAGAATCCGTATTTTGCTGGCCGCTTTGAAAGTCTCTTTATGGGTGTTTTCTGTTTTTAAACACTTACTTGAACCTGACTTTGCACATTCTGTCTAATTAAAATATTTTGGCTTATTGGTGGAGTGATATGAGTGAATAGAACATTATATGACTTTAGATAAATTTGTTGGTTTACATTTCCCTGGAAAGGCATATGCCCAATTAAGTGACCTTGGGCAGATGAAACATGGCTATTTAGAATTTTACAAAGGCAGGCTTAAAAGACCTGGCTTTAGTGTAGTAGGTTTTGGTAAAATTAAAATACTTGTTCTGGCTTGGTAGTTTGTCTGGTGAAACAGATGTACAAAGCAATAGCAATTTTAACATGCGTTAGGTGTTGAGGACTGTGCCAAATAGTACTTTACTCTGACAAAAGACTGCCTTCTTCAGTTGATTATTGGTGGCAATGACAAAATTTAAGAGTTGTTAGTGACATCATGCAGGCCAGGGTGTGATATGTAGAAGCTTGCTTTTCAGCTGGATATTGGAAGAACCAAATTTAGCATAGGGACTGTTAACCTGGAATCTGCTGTGCATTGCTCACTGTCTAGCTCCACAGTGTGCAGGTGTCCCTTCCCAGCTGCCAGGGGAATCTCTCGGGATGCTGCAAAGCTGTGCATGGTGCCACGAGTTGGAGTGAGGGCACTTTGTGAAGACTGAGAGGAATGCCTCTGTAAGCCAGCTAACTCATGACCATTAACACTTACTGTACTTTTCCCAGGGATCTGGCTGGTACCTGGGTCAGATTGGTGTCTTGGGAATGTTACTTTGATGGACAGCTAAACAAATTCTCCAGGTCACACAGTGCATGGCTGAGCAGGTCATCTGTCACAATACATAACTTAAACCTACATGTTGCACCCCTGTCGCCACCAACACTGCTGTTGGTGCCACTCATGGAGCTCATTCCTATTTCTCCAGGGCAAACTCTGCTGTTTATTTTAATTTGCCATTTTCCCTGGGAAATGTTCATCTTTTTGATATTTGCATACCTTTTGAGTTCCTCTTGCCCACACGCTTTCGGAAAGGCTGATGGGGTCTGTACCCATTCCCCAGAGCACGACTTGCATTAAACGCAAGTCAGGAGCATTTTGTCAAAGATCTTACCACCCGAGAAGCCACCAGGAGCAGGCAGAGAGAAACGCTCTCTTGCACTGACCAGGCAAGTGCAGAAGCCCACTTTCAGGCACATGCTGCTGATTAAATAACTGCTGTGAGCACCACAGTAAAATTGTCCAATTGTTTTTTGAGCACTGAGATAATGCTGTGCTTTTTTACCTCAGGGAAAGTTCTGGGAAAGCAACAAAAGTCCCATTTCTCAAAACTCCATCACTTCTCTATAATTTCCTTGGAAAATTTAGCTTCCCGTTTTCAGACCCTCTTCAGAAGAGCTTCGTAATCCCCCAGAGAAGCTTTCACTTTGACGATCTCATGAGAGAATGACAGCATATTCTTACCCTGGGCCTGCTGCCCACAGAGGGCCTTGGTCTTTGTGGTCACACTGGCATCCCCAGTCTGCCTGTGGGCACTTGCTGCCTTCAGCCTTGTGCCCCAGCAAGGTGCCCCTTGTCCCCCCTCAGCCTTGTGCCCTTGGTGCTAGGGAGCAAAGAGTTGCTCCTGTCTCATGGGCTGTCTTCCCCTTCACAGGGCTGTGGGAGACACTGTCCATGTTAGCTTGAATGCACAAATACAGCTGCTGTTTATTGCCTTGTTTTTCAAGGAAAGTCTTCGGTACATTCAGAAGCTTTGGGAATTTCCACTATTTTTCTCAATGTCCTCCCCCCTCCATTGGCCTTCAGACACACACATTGTGTTGTTTTGACGTAATTTCAAGCAAATATTTTGCCACGGAGAGGCAGTGCAGGGTCACAGAGGTCCTTCAGGTTTGGGCTTCAGGCTTTCAACCCTACCCAGTAAACAATAGCTCTATAACTCATTAAAACTCCCTTTTGATTACTTTTTCCTGTTTCTGATTGTTTTGGACCAGCAGGGGTGGATTCCACACTTCACAAACTTCTTTCTCCTGCTACTAAATTTAAATGTATCTGAACTGAAAGGAGTTGCTAATCTCTTTGACAATAACTCCATCAAATAGAAACTACAACTGTAAACAAGATTTTTGGCTATTGATGAATTCTGCAAGGGAATTGTGACTCGGTTTTGCAGAATAATTTTTATCTCCAGGAATTTTTTTAACTATCTTTTCAGACAGAAAAGTGACCCAAACCCTAGCACTTTCTCTCCTGGTTACTGTAGCCTCCTTATTTTCAGATTAAGTAATATTCATGTTCTCCCATTGTGGCCTGCATGACACAAAGCTGGTAACCACCTTCCTTGCTTGTCTCCTATGCTCTTCAAATTCATGCATCATAGAATCATAGAATTATAGAACAGTTAGGGTTCGAAAGGACCTCAAGATCATCTAGTTCCAACCCCCCTGCTCCGGGCAGGGACACCTCCCACTAAACCATGTCACCCAA
>JASSUY010037840.1:0-23153 GCA_032466535.1 Forpus xanthops | reverse complement strand
GATTCCTGCCCCCAGAAGTAGAACTGGGCATGACGTACTGTGGTATGGAATACCTCCTTGGTCAGCCCGGGTCAGGTCTCCTGTCTCTCCTTCCGCCCAGCTTCTTCCAGGCTTCCCTCCTCCCTGGCAGAGCATGAAACTTGGAAAGTCCTTGGTCAAACCAAAACGTTCTAAACTGCAACTATAAACACTGGTGTTATCAGCACTGTTCCCAAGCCAAAAATCCAAACCACAGTTCTGCACCACCTACCACTTAAAGGAGAAAAATGACTTGCTGCTGAACCCATGAAACACATTTACTCAAAAATACTAGCAAAACAACTTTTCCATTGTATAGGCCAAGGAAAGATGTCTTTTCATCAAATTCCAGTCCTAATGCAGAAACAGTAGTCGAAAAAGCAGAAATCCCCATAAACCTTGACTGGAAAAGCCTGGTGATACAATCCAGTTTTCACGCTGCAAAACCAGGCAAGTTTACATGCTTATGAATTAAGTACAGAAGCATTAGGTTTGTCTAGGGAGAAGCCTGACCGATTTGCTTCTTCACTTCATTACCAATACTCAGATGATCCCTCATTTTACATGTGAGAGGAGAACAGTTTAAAAACAGCATGGATGCATGACAGGCCCTTTTAACTATGTCAAGGGAGTTAACTTCAGCTACAGACCATGAAATCTGTGTAACTATTTAGGGGCACAAGACTGCTTCAGCAGCCGCAGTACACCCTCTTGATCCTTTGTGCCCAGTAAGAATGCACAAAAGAAGCAGATTTAGGTCAGCCATTCTGCAGCAAACATAGCTGAGGGAACAACAGTATTTCAAAAGCTGGGAAAACAGTGGTCTGTAGGAATCAAAGTGTTCTTTGCTTAACACCAGAAGACAATAAACTCAAGCTTGACAACTGCTATGTTCTTCTAAACTGTTCTCATCCAAAAGGAAAAAAAAGCCAACAACTGAGCAGCACACGATCTAGTAGGGAGTATGCAAAACCCAGTGAAAGGAAGGTCTAGCTAAACAAATGACAACAGCACTTTAAAGACATTTCTCTATTTTTAGCAGGACACATGATTAGTACTATTATCTAACACCAGAATAACTATAAAGAAACTGTTTAAGCCATGCCAATTTGATTCAATTCTTTGTTTAAAGCAAGAATATGATTAAAACCATTTTGATAGTCACGTGGCTACTACTAATAGGAGACTTCAAATACAGCTCTGAGGAAAGTTGAGACAGCAGAACAACACAGCACTCAGCTCAGCCTCTACCTGAAAATTAGCAACTTCTCTGCAGACTCACAGAAGTCTTAGAACAGGCTTTTTATTACACCTGCTAAAACTGCTTTGTAAGTGAAGTTAACTTAATTGCTTACTGCAGCTAAAATTCAAATAAGCGTATTTCCTGTGATAGAAGAAGAGTTTTCTAAACCCTCCACAGAACATCCATCAAAAAAGATGACATGAATGAACATCTGAAATTTGCCATCTATGCTTCCTTTTAAGCTAAAGCACACAGACTCGCACTGACAAAACAGTCCACTCCTGAGTATCAAAGAAAGTTTTGGGTTGGAAGGAACTATGAAGTTCAACTAGCTCAAATCCCCCTGCTTCCAAGTCCTTATCCTCAGGGCTGCTCTCAATTAATCCTCTGTGCAGCATATATTTGTGCTTGGGATTGCTCTACCCACACCCAGGACCTTGCACTTGGCCTTGTTTAACTTCATGAAGTTCATATCATGAGGTACATCAACCATGAGACAGAACCATAGCTGGCCTGATGACATGTGAACTATACAACAAAGCAGCAGTGTCTAATGAACAATTATGATCAAGCACTGGGGAAAACTACATCGCCCTTTAGCTCTGCTCTAAATAAGAAACATCTGAGAATACATCTGGCCTTAAGCTCACTGCTGAATTTTAGCACAAGCTAACAGTTGTTTGAGGACAGAATAATATATTGCTCTGGTGATGGTTAGGAACAGAGATATCAGTTGCTCACATTCCTTACAGTAATGGAAGTCTTTGTGACATTGAAAACGGTGATAGATCTATTGCAAGAGCAAGGGTGACTATTTTTTTTTAATTGAGTAGAAAAAGTTGACTACCTCAGCCCAAAAAATGTCCCATGCTTCCTTTGCTTCCCACATGAAGATGTAACAGTAGAAGAGCTACAATATCTCTTTAGTTCCCAGAAGCCTTCTGCAGACAAAAGATGCCCAAAACCAAGATCCCACAACAAACATGACTGGCTAGCCAGATCTTTTCCAAGTAGAAAAAAAATAAAATTAAAAAATACATATGTTCACACACATATATCTTTATATATGCTTCAGCCATATTACTCAAATACCAAGCTCCACTTTGTATTTTTCCTGCAACTGCAGCAATGCAATGCAGGAAAGCAAGTGCCATCTTGCTTTCCTCTGCCTTCTCCATGCCCTTTCCCTATAGCCACAGCTACATTTTAATCCAGATCTCCTCTCACCTGGACTGTGAGGGCGCCACCTCTCACCATCCCTCCGTGATCCAGCCAGTCGCCAGCCTCCATCATCATCTTCTCCATTTTGTTCCTCCCTGAAGATGCGCCAGTTTTCGCTCTCAGAGCGTATAAACTCATGTTTTCTCCCTGTTGTTGCTGTCCCACCTTCCTCAAAGGTTGGTCTCACTGCAAAGAAAACACATACCCAGTGAACATCCACCCCGTCTTTAGGAACCTAGAAACAAAAGAGTTGAAATCATGCTCCCTTAGAGGCAAAAATACACTAGAAGCATTGATGGGAACCTATGAGAGGAACAGAAGTTCATGGAAGGAAACACATGACATATTTAGAAAATGTCTCCACATCCCTATCTACCTTGGGATGGAAAGACTGAGGAAAACAATGAAAGAACGCAAGGCATACAAGAAATTATCACCTGGGTAAGACAGAGAAGAAAAGACAACGGTTTAAGAGACACAGGGAAGCACAAAAGGAAAGCCAAAGTATGCAGAGGATAAACTGCTGTATCATGAAAAGTCTCCTGCTAAATGAAGATGGCAAGGCAATAAACTAAGCACTGCACACATTTCACACAAGCCAAACATTTTCTACTTCCATAATAAAAAAAATGAGATCTATGTATTTAAACCAACATGACGTATAGCATTCTCTCAATGTTTGAGGGAAAACAGAGTATTTAAGGTAGGATTAAGAGTTAAAGGAGAAAAACATTAAGTAGTGTTCACATTATCCTGTGAATCCACCTTCTGAAGAGCCAAGGTCAGCATATTAAGAGTGAGAAGCACCTAAGCAGCTTCAAGGATGAATCTACCAGGAGTTTAGGACATACTCTTTTCATTCTGAATTTACAGTACCTTTAAAATAAACCAAAATCCTCGAGTACTTAATGAAGAGCAACACCACTACAATAGGAGGGTGTGAATAATAAAAAGAATCCACATATACACAAGAAAGTCAGGTTAAACATACACAGGGCTTTCACTGGTGACTCGTCCTGGCACAAATATACCACTACTGAAAGAACAGGGAATACTGGATTTGGGTGGGTTTTTTTTTGTCATGTTAGACCTCTGAAAAATGTCGCACAGAAAAATATAATAGGAGGTGCAAGGAAGCCTCTCATTATTGCTCCTTTGATAGGCTTTGCATCATAGAAAACCCAGAGACAGAGCTATGGAGCCAAACCAGTGGAAAGTAAAATAACACAGAGATAGTAACCCAGAAGAGAGCTGCAATCCAACAGACAGGATCAGCCTAAGACACAGACGATAAGGAACAGGCCTCATTCTTTCTGCACTTATTTTGAAAGTGCTACAGGAAATAAAAATGTGATTTTGGTTTTTTAATCTGCAGCATAAGGCACTCAAGTTTCTTCATTAAAACAAGTTACCGACAGTAAAATGTTAATTTGCTATTTTGAGACCAGAAACAGTACTACCTTTAGAGATGTAGCTATTCTTTTCATCAAAATTCACAGCAATTACCTGACACTCAAGCAGTAACATTAATTCCAGAGATTTCAGGCTCTACCAGCTAAAGCAAAGAAGCTATTTCTTTCCATTGTTATGAAGTTCAGTTAAGATTCTGGAGACTGCACTTCAACACTGGCAAGCCATCAGCTCACAGGCTCTGCTCTACTCTGCTCTTCCCAAGAAGTACTGTGAAGTCTACTTGGCCACTGAATAGCTGAGCCCCTCGGCAGCTATACATGTTATAGGCATATCCAAGGCAACTCAAGTTTTCTTAGACCTTAAGACACCTGGGTTTGCTCCCAAGAACTGAACTATCAAAGTCTTGCTTTGTATTCTGAACTTGCAGCAAGCTGCATCCCCATTTGCTGCTGTGGAGTTTGAAAAACACACCTCTACAGAGGTGACAAAACATCAAATGCTGTTTGTCAAGACCAGATGGGCTACTGTGCCTCCTCTGATTTTAAATTCTACAGCATTAGAAATAAAAGAAACAAAAGAATCACTTATAAGGGATATTATATTCTTCTGAGGATGGTATCATCTTTGATTCTGCAATCTTTCTGAAAGCAGCAGCACTCCAGTGTGTCACATCAGATGACTGTTCTGATGCCACACTTCAGTGGAATTAAGAGAAACAATGAAGCATATCATGACATACTTAAGTTTTCTGGTACTAGGACATCATCGTAAGCAATATTCGAATGACAGCAAAGTATATGTCAAAACAGATCTGACCTTAAACATTAAACATACCAGCCAAAAAAATGGTTCTTTACAAATATAAACTGGCCACAGGTTAAAGATAAGAAAAAGAAAAAAAGAAAAAAGCTAAAACAAAACAAACCAAACAAAAAAATCAAGCTAACAAGGAGGAAAAAAAAGACTATGACAAAGCTGTATACAGGACTACTCCTACAGGTTGCATCTAAATTCAGAACTTGCAAGGTCCTCCCAGTATACTGTCTTCGCAAGCTATTCCTAGACTTGAGAACACTCAGCTGAAATGACTTGTGTCAGAGAATCAGGATTTGGCAGTGTTTTAAGGATGAAAAAGCTAAAATGAAGTCTATGGTTTTTGCCTCCGACTAATTGATTGGACTTCCTGAAGAGAAGGAGCAGTAAAAGGGCACCTCTGTTCAAGTCTGTCACAAAGCCAGCAATGGTGTTTACAGAAAACTTCAGAGACAGCCTAGTGGTATCCAGCCAAAAAAGCCTACAGCTGTGTAATGCTGAGCTGAAGGGAGACTGAGAAGAACAAGTCTGCAATTCTGAGGTGTAGCCTGTGGCAGCATGTTTACGAAGAGGACTTACTAACAGAATGGTAAATAACTCCTGTTCTCCATGCTGTCAGGCCATGTTTCCTATGACATGCTCACTGTAAAGGACAAACAGGAAAGTGATGACTGACAAAAATACTGTTTCCTCTACAGAAAAGAGGAACTAGAAAAGTCTATTAAGTGCTTTGACTTTTGCTCTCTTCTGTTGCACAATTAGCTCCTCAGGAAAAGGAACTAAAGGAAAAAAACAAAAACAAAAGCAAACAAAACACTGCAGCTAGTGTTTTTAAGGAATTCAAATAACTTTGCCTAGATGTGTAGCTCATTTTGCGAAAGACTAAAACAAGTGGCCTTAAGATGATGCTTCTGTAAGACTACTTTCTCATTAGGATAGTATCTGACATGCTAGGGACTCCACAAGAACATATACAACGTGAAGTGACTCGCTTGCAACCAGTCAGTGACAGAGATCAGAAGCTCCAATGCCCATTTCTACCTTCACATTGACTGCCTCTCTCCATCAAATCTCAGTCTCAACAATTGGTCTCAATGACATACAGATCAAACATTACTCCGTACGTTTTTTGCTCAATTGACCATTATCCGCTGTCACGAGTACAGATGAACTAGTAAACTCAAAGCAATTAACAAGAGTTTAGTTCCATAACACACACACTTGTAAATCACACACTGTAGCTATTCCATCTGCTGTACAAACACATTGTATTTTTAATCTGTCCACCCGAATCAGATTAGAAAATCTATAACCAGACACCATGTGCACTCTACAGTATAAAATATAGTTTATAAGAAAACATGGCTTCTTAAAATAAGTTTAAAAGCTCTGCCTGTAGAGGAAGTTCAACTTCATTCGAGTATAGAGCAAAAGGTGAAGGGCAAGTCACATTGTCCTACAGGCTTACCACAGAGCTGTGAGTACCCCTGCACTACATTATTTGCCCTGCCTCTGAAGGTCACACCATGCCTACCACTATTTTCAGTGCTGTGCCTGAACATGTATTAAAATGCTCCATACTAATGAACCAAAGAATTAATGTTTTGCAATTTAGGGTTGGGGGAAGGTTAAAGGGAGAAAGAGAAGAAAAAAACAGGGAGGATTTTGTTTCCTAAGCAGGAAAGTCTACATTAATAATTTTCCCAGCAGGCTTTCAATAGTTTTACCACAAACAACCACAGCCTTTGTTTCTCAGATCCTCTTACATCTGGATGTTCAATTAAAGCCCTCACATCAGCAGCTCACCAAAGGAAAAAAGAAAAAGTGTGAAATACTACTGCATTACAAAGCTGTCCTCAGCATTCAGTTTAGAGATGCAGCACAGAGTACTCTGCACAGCCATTCAACTAGAACACCTTCCCCAAATAACAGCTCTTCTTTGACAAGAGAGAAAATAGCTGAAGTGAGAGTGGTTTCACTGACTGCATGGAAAGAGCAGCCCACCTAATTCTGCACTGTTGCATCCTTGGGCATTAGCAAAACCCTGTGATGAATTCCATGTTTCACACAAAGGAGCAACGCAGAGATGGAAGTAGCCAGTTCTGTATCTTCTGACCAGTATTAAGCTACAGTTCAGCAACAACCCTTTCAGCTTTTCATAAGGAACTTTTAAGCTTACTCGAACCTAAACAAGTATCTTGATGAAGGTGGCAGAGAAATGTATCCCTTCCCCAAGCAAGTGCTTGAGGATTTCTCCTCGGCTGCTAAGGATTTGTGTTGGGTAAAGAAACGCTCCTAACAAACCAGCATTCTTTTCCACATGATCAGAGTTAACCAGCCCTCCTGCAGGCAAAATGACCAATCAAATCAGCTTCACAGGAAAACCAACCCCCCACACCCCCAGCACTATAAACACAGGAATGAGATATACAAACCCATTTTAAAAGTGATTTTTGGTGGTGTTTTGGAAAAAAAAAAAAAAAAAAAATCTCTACCAACCACTTGTGGGAAGTTTCTTGCCAGTGCTGCGACCAATACACAAGACCGGCACAGCGCTTCTCCTGAAGCCCAGGTTCTTCCCCTTCTTCTGCACAGAAACTCTTCAAAAACCAGTAAGTACACAAAACAATTTTTCTTCTTTTTTTCTTTTTCTTATTGTACAATTGGAAATTGTACTGCTGTTATTTAATCAAATCAAAGTTATTTTCAGGACACATGGTTTTCCTTCTAAAGTTTGCCAAATTAAGTATCATCTTCAACAAAATGGTTTCTGATTCCCCCACCTCAAAAAGAAGGGTTCTAATCATCCGAAAAAGCATTTTCTAACAGCATACAGAGTAAAACCAAAGGTATCATGCAGTATTTTTTCTGTAACGTCTCAAGACAAACAGCAGGAATACCACTGCAGCCAGGTGTTACCTGGCCAAGTTATACGAAAAAGTCATCCTCACCTTCTTGCTGCATTCATTGTAACTCAGCATTTAACTTAAGTTCCATCGCAAATTAAAGAAATGAGCTTCACCTCTTCAGGTCTGCTTTTACCACCTGTAATTACATCCCATACCTCAACTGTTTTCAATCAATGCATTCTCTGTTCATGGGCACCAAGTATGAACTCTAATGTCCTAGAGAATACTCCATCATTCCAGATAAGCCATTAGGAATTTTGCATCACACAGGACAGAACAGCTCTTCAAAAAACAGTAAGCTCGCAAGAAACGGATGGCAGCAGACTTCTATTACTACAGCATTACATCAAATAAAATCCTCCCTCAACTGTATATTTATTCCTCCATTAGCAATATTTAATTCTGCATTTAGGCTTCTCTACAAGGATTTAATATACACTAGCATATTTTAAAGCCTTAAACAACACTTAAGTCTCAGTGAAGTCTTTCTGCTTCTCTAAAAGTGGCCAGACTAGTTGGTCTGCTAGGGTTTATATGGATCTTCATGGTTATTTTCAGCATGCTATTCTATGTGAAGATATATTGTACACAAAAAGAAGTATTACAATGTCCCAAATAATCCAGTATATAAGCAGCATTGGTTTTGGTAGTATAATAAAAAACTGCATGGTACTGGGGGTTGGTTTTTAAGTGCCTTCTATAGTAAACTGTAACAGAAGGTCAAAAGCACGAGCTTTCACACCCTGAACTTAGTGGCACTTCCTCTGAGAAGTATTGACTTGGGCTCAACAAACTGAAGTTCCCACTTTTACAAGATTTATATATGTAACAAGTCCTGAAAACCCTTATCTTAATTCTGCAGACTGCTGGGAAAAACAGTTTTGTCAAACTACTGCCGCTCATCTCAATGAGGCATTAGTTACAAAACGTGAAGGACAAACATGTTTGAAATTTTAACTATCCTACTAACAACTGTAGCATAAACTTGCAATCAAAGCAGTTATTCTGTTGCTTCCCAAGTTTCTACCATTGTCTCCCTGTCCCCTAATGTAAGTTACATTAAATAAGTTACAGTCATGCATACTGACAACAACCCCTCATTTCCTAATATTAATGTCAGAGCATATCAAGGATTGCCATTCAATCTAAAAACAATACTAAGATTTTAGCAGCACGAAAGTAACTTTTAAAAACTGATAAAACTGAGTTTGTTAATGCCTTTTCATTTGCAACATCTGAACAATCCCAGCTTTGAGTACAGACCTCATGTTCGAATTTGAAACTAGTACAAAGTTATGCAGACCCAGGTCAAGTAAAGACAGAATGCACACATTCCCAAAGCACCACCTGGGTTCTGATAAATCTTCCAATTATGCTAGAGTTGTAAGCAGGTTTTGCAGTTACTCCCAAGAAACAGCAGGTCCTCTTGGCTACGCTGCTCTCATGCTGAAGCAGTGCACTACAAACTGCTTCAAATCCCTTCCAAGGTCAGTTAGAACACATTTTATTAAAGAATAGAAGTTGGGCAGGTAGGGCAGCACTGCAAATGTCTCCCTTCAGCACAGCTCTCTTGAACATTCAGGCTGCAGGTGCATTGTACTGAGCTGTAAACAGGACGGAGGTGTCAAAATGCCTTCAACTGAGAAGGCAAACAAAAAGAAAATAAGCTGCTGCAAATGAGCTCCCCTGCAACCCTACCAATCTTAGCAGCTGAGCTTCTGCTGTCAACAGAAAGGCTAAGCAAAAGAGGAAAGCGACATGGTGGCATGAAGCAGCAGGCTAAGAAAGAGATCAAGGAAGACCAAATACAAGAAATATCTCAATGAAAAAGGCAAATTGTGGGAGATCAGTGTGCTAGATCATGAATTGCAGAAATGTAAGCAATATCCTAGAGCTTTAAGGCAAGGAGTTTTGTTTGGGTTTTTTTTTCCCCCCACAAATCAATAGCAAACCATGTCAGTTTAGAATCTGACTGCTATGAAAGGGGAAACCATACTTTTGATTTAATAAGGTAGTACTCAACCTACTTTGACTTAGCTTACAAAACTGAAGAAAGAAGTCAGAATGAGGGACAATGATGGCAAGCAGATTTAATAAGAGCTAAGAACTGACATACGCACTGGAGTCAGTAACAGCAATTTAACTTAGAGTAGACTGGAAACAAGAAGGATTAGACATACTGAATACATGATGAAAGACAGGTCAACATGGCAAAGGAGGTTTAGAAAAGTCATTTTTGACAGTTCCTGTCTTTCCAGACAAGAGCTATTAGCTGGGAGACAGAGGGAGAAGGACACCCCAAAGCTACAAGGAGTTTCACAAGTTAAGAACCATGAAAAGCAAAACTAGACAAACAGCACGAGGGTTAAGATCTTACATTAGATAAATCTGGATTAGAAACATAGTTATGTATTTAGTAGTGGAGATGGGTATTCTCCAAAAAAAAAAATTTAAAATAATTCTGTGATGTTGAATTTCTTTCCTAAAACACAGTTTGAAACTGGGATTAATGCAGGGACACTGAGGACCAGGCAAGCCAAGGGATCAAAACAGACTGTTCAAACTTCAGTAGTTTATCACTAACAAGGAAAGAAAAGATTGGTATTTTTCTACTACAGTGGGGGAGCAAAGGAGTAGACAGAAGATAATTCCTTATAAATTCAAAGTCACATCTACTCTTAAGTTGACTCGGCTTTGAGAATAAAGAGGACTAATCATCCCGCCTAAGTAAACTTTCTCACAGAGCAGCTGCTCTTTCACCTTTTATTTTAAACCAACTGCATTGCTCTATTCACAATTTCTTACCCATTTTTCCAAGCCAAAGAAGTTAAGACTTGTGGCTCTTAAAGTCACCAAGAGCTTTTGCCAGAAAAGCAGCTGTGGAACTCAAGCTTACACACTTACAATACCATCACTGCCATCACTTTAGGTACTTAATATTTTAAACAGTCCCAGGCAAGGAAAAAAAGAATTATCAAATACTTCAAATGAGACCAGCAGGCAAAACCCCCTGCTGGGAGTCACAAGGAGGAGAGGCAAAGGACTCCTGTGAAGTGTGCTGCTGAGGTTAATGGAGGTTCTCTTTCTGAAGGACCTTTGAAATCTGCCAGTAACGGATCCTCCCCCATAGGAAGATCCCAAATAACCTGACTGTGAGCACTGGCTAAATTTCTTCAGGGCTTTAAATCAGCATTAAGAGATTATTCACCACCCCAGAAAGCTCCTAAACAAAACTGAGATCCTGCAATGCTACTAGTGTTTTGCTCTGAGTAAAGGCTGTGGCAGGCAAGCATGTTATCCTTAGCACTGATAGGTGGAAGATCTTAACTGTAACCAAGAAGAATGTACCACATTAAGAGTAAAAGGGAAAAGATACATAATGTAACACTGCAGAAAAGGCTTCTGTCACGAATAAGCCAGCATCAGGTTCATTCTTTAACAGTGGATGGTTGTTTTGCTAACAAAAATTACTCTGAGGTAATGAAGCAGGCGCTGCCCTCAAAATATCATGAGAATTTACAAAACCACACTCCTTATGGGTTTTGGTTTTGTGTTTTACTGTTGTTGGCTGGTTTCAGTGGTGTTTTGCTGTGGGATTTGTTTTTTTTTTTTGTTTGGTTGGTTGGTTTTTCCCCAAGAATGCATGTTTACACCGAGAGGTAGTTTGTTCTAAGTACTTTCCTCTATTCAGGCAAAGGGAGGATTCTTGTGAATACTGCTTATCCTAAGATGATAAAACCTGGGCACAGTCCACAGCTCATTTTGAGCATCATCCTTGTCATCTTTCCCAGAGATGCCCATTTTCCAGGTCCCTCAAGGAATCCAAAAGGGCTTTTCTAAATCTTGGCACGAGGACCCTGCTCTACAGACAGCTCACTACCAATCTCATTCCTGAAGCAGTTGAAGTTGTACTCAAGTTATTGCAAATGCTGTAACACTGCAGCAAGACTGAAAGCTGTCATTTACAGAGCAACACAGCAAACCAAACACCAAACTCAAGTGAAGGTTGGGGGTCAGGCTATAAGCTGAATGGCCTATAATCAAACTAGCACCTATAGCCTGGTACAACTAACCAGGAGAATCTCAGTAAACCCACTGTATTCTTTGGCACTAAGAGTGATTTTAAGATACTCCTTCTAGGAGATGTGAATTGGAAAATAAAGAGGGAAAAACCCATCAAATCATTCTCAGGCCATCATCTACTCTACATCCTTTGACTACAGCATGGACAGAGAAAAGAGCTGGATGGTTTTGAGAACCTACAGAAGGAAAGAAAAAATTGAGCTAAATGTTCACTGCGATGACAAGTGTCATATTCAGAATGCATTAAGCACAAGAAGAGCTAAAGAGAACATCCTCTTAACACTGGAATTTGGTATCAAGATCAAGTAAACACTCATGAAAACTGCTTGTTTACAGGATCAAAGACTACAAGAAATATTTTTACCTTTCATCAGTTCATTCTGAAGTTCATGATCCTTAGATCTAATGTGTTGCAAGATAAAACTAATAAAGCACTCCTGGGGGGGAATTCCAACTCCTCTAGGCTGTTTGTACGCTTGTGTTATACACCAAAACAGTCATAATTCAGAGAACAGGTCAAAACTGATAGGAAACCAGGAAATTGACATGTATAATTATGGTCTACAGAATTGACATACATATTTTTAAACCTCTTTTGTTCGACAAACAAACTTCACCACAACCTTTTTTACGTAGGCTGTATACACTACGAAGTCTCGATTTGACATGAGCCCATATTTAGTTTTATTCTATCCAAGGTGATCTTTAAGCATTCAGTATTTATAATATGGATTTTGAGTGACCAGTGCCTTTTCCATCTCTGACAAGTTTAGCAAGTTTTGAGGTTTAGAAGTAAACCAAGGAGCCTAACATATGAAATACCTAAAGATAACCATTTTGCCTTCCACGTGTGCAATTCCACTTTCACCCCTTAATCCCCATACACTTGCTGTCTTACTTTCTTATTTGGTCATTAACACAAAATACACTGCTTAGGGAGACTAGGCTTCAAATTACATCACAGTACACTTTCATTATTGGTCTTACGCCCCCTTTTTACCTGATTCTTACATAAACAGCCTCAGATTCCCAGAAGCAGTTCTGCCCTGTACACTGTAATTCTGCAGAACTGGACATGATGAGTGCAGACCAGCTCTCATTTCCTAAGCTAGAAAAATCTGAAAGGGCTACTAGGGTTACTAGGTAAATTACATCATTCCACTAAAATGCATAAACATGTTAGAAAAATAACACAGTAAACATAATTTTTATAGTATTATTAATAGCATTCATAATATCAGTAAACCTCTTAAACTCTCCTAAAAAGAAGTTACAAAAACTGGTATAATCAGACAAAATACAGTTTCTTTTCAGATACAATATGTTCAATTCCATCCTCCTCAGCCCCAAAGAATTCAACATGCAACTCAAGTGTAAATTTAGGAAGCTAAAGTATGAAAGTTTAATTTAAACAACTAAGCAGGGAAAAATCTGAGAAGCAGTCAGATTTTTAAACCTAATCTTTTTTAGCAAAGTATTACCACAACAGTGGTAAATTCCTCTCCAGGCTCCTGACTTAATCTTCTCAGGATTGCAATGTATAAGCCCTCCTTTGTTGGCTGCAGTATTTCAACCCCTGCTGATGTGTCAAAAACTGTGAACATTAGGCAAAATACAAACATGCTGCACTGTATCACACTTTTTCTGTTTTTTTCCTCTTTTTTAGAAGATGATAACAGATATGACAGAGAGCAGTAACACCAAACCCAGTGTTCCCCTCCTGACCCAAAGATACCTGAGGATGGTGACCAAGGATGGACACAGCACGTTCCAGATGGATGGTGCCCAAGGAAAAGGACTAGCATACCTCCGAGATGCATGGGGAATATTAATGGACATGCGCTGGAGATGGATGATGCTTGTCTTTTCTGCTTCTTTTGTCATTCACTGGCTAGTCTTTGCAGTGCTTTGGTATTTACTAGCTGAGATGAATGGGGACCTGGAGCTGGACCATGATGCTCCACCTGACAACCACACTATATGTGTCAAGTACATCACCAGTTTTACAGCTGCTTTCTCCTTCTCACTGGAGACGCAACTCACAATTGGTTACGGCACTATGTTCCCAAGCGGGGACTGCCCCAGTGCTATTGCTCTACTTGCAATACAGATGGTCCTGGGGCTCATGCTAGAAGCCTTCATCACAGGTAATCCTTCATCTTTAAACTTTAAATAGAATTAGACTTAATTATTAGAATTACTGATTATTAGAATTAATGTAATAATCAGACTTAAGAAATTGAGCTAGAAATAAATAATGATCATATTGATATCCAAAAGAATAACTAAGTCACTACAGGAACGATGAGATTTCAGCTATGTAGTATTAGAAGTTGAATACCTTTCATTCCAAGACAACATAAATTAGGTAATACCAAAATCTGGACTTGATACTTCCACTTCTCACTGGATGGTGTTTGTGGCAGATGCCTACTTATCAACCTCAACATTAGCTCTCAACATTTCTTCCATGGAATTTGTTTTGATTTTAAGGTTTGCTTTAGTCTGGCTAAAGTATTTCAGTTACGCTTTAGCTCATTGTTTAAGTATTCCTCAGTAACCAACGTAATGATTTTTTTTACAATGTCACAGCTATTCTGAGGCATTGCAAGTTATGTCGAGTAATTTGCAGATTTAAATTACTTCAGAAGAATAAAAATACAGGGGTTAGTTTACTGTGTATTAAGAAAGAGTTTCTCAGTCATAGCACACCAAGATCAAGTACTATTTATTCCCAATTACAGTAAGTTGGGACAAGCTGAAATAACCCCCTTCCAACAGCTAAAGTTTTATTCTCCAAACATTAATCACAGAATCAGAACGGTTTGGGTTGGAAAGGCCCTTAAAGCTCATTTAGTTCCAAACCCCTACCATGGACAGAGATAGTTTAGAGAAAGAAGCATTTTAGGAAAGCTGTGCTTTTTAAACAAAAATGGGTTACTGTGATGCCAGCCTAGCAGTTTTCAAAGATGCAGGCTGAGGCTAGAAAGACTGTGTCCACCCAAGCCTGCTTTCTGTTTCACAGTGCTTGGAAGCTGCAGGCACTGTGCTCACATTCAGTTTTTTCTCTTCCATGACGCAGGTGCTTTTGTGGCCAAGATCGCCCGCCCAAAGAATCGGGCATTCTCCATCCGCTTCACCCACTCTGCTGTAGTGACACATACCGAGGGGAAGCCATACCTTATGTTCCAGGTGGCCAACACACGCTCCAGCCCACTGACTAGTGTCCAGATTTCTGCTATACTTTACCAAGAACAAGAGAATGGGCAGCTGCACCAAACTAGTATTGACTTCCACCTGGACAGCATTACTTCAGATGAGTGTCCTTTTTTCATCTTCCCACTGACCTACTACCATTCAATCACTCCCTCCAGCCCCCTGGCTGCTCTCCTCCAAAGAGAAGCTGCTCAGCATTTTGAGCTGGTCATCTTTCTGTCAGCTGTGCAGGAGGGTACAGGGGAAATGTGTCAAAGGAGAACATCCTACCTCCCCTCAGAGATCATGCTGTACCATCGCTTTGCCTCCGTGCTAGCTCGCAATGCCAAAGGCGAATATCAGATCAAGATGGAAAATTTTGACAAGACTATTCCTGAGCTTCCAGCTGCAGCTGACTCAAATTGTCCAAGAAGGACTGACAAGGAGATCCGCATCAATGGACAGCACGTCGACAGCTTCCAGCTCTCCGAGGCTGGCCTCACAGAATAGAGAGAACAGACTGTGAACTTAGTGCTTTTTTAATTATTACATTAAACTTTCAGGTTCCATTCACAACCTTCTTTCCTTTCCTGCCCTGCTGTCTTCTAGTTATCTTTCTCTTTTTACTCACATCCTTTTGATTACATGATATGCTAAGTAAAAAGAACCAGTGGGGCCTTGTAAGCTGAGGAGAGGCCGGATCAATCACCCAGGACAAAGCCAGGTACAAGAATCGCAGTACTAATTCTTGGAAATCAGAAGAACTACCTGCTGAATTCGCCAGACTATGATTAAAGCCGCACTGACCCTGAAAGGAGAGAATTTAAAGACTCCTAAAGCTCACCAAAACCATAATTAACCAGCTTGGGACAAAATGGACAGTATAAAAGAAAAATATCAGTCAAAACCAATATAAGGTCATTCAATCAATATATTAGCTCTGGTATAAGCAACTCTGTTCATCCAAGATCCTAAATTTTCTGTTCTTCTAACTCTTTGGGGATACAGAGTTATATCAGATTTCAGATGGCTGAATTCACTCTCAGAAAGTACTGCTAACCTCTCACGGCAGTGAAAAGCACTCCTGCTGTGCTTATTAAGAAAGACTGTAAATACTAATCATAGTACTTCATTCTGCCACATAGGAGAACACTTCATTTCAAGACATGTCTATGAAGACAGTATCAAAAAACCTTGATGTATATGACAAATGCTGAAGTGGAATTTTTTTTTTCCCATGTTTGGAAACACTGAATAAATTATTTAGCTGTAGAAAACAGACTACTTAAATTAATGCACTTTTTAAAAAGACCACACATTCCACATGTTCTCACCTCTGTGCTGCTTGTCTCAAGTAGATCTGACCCAGAAGGATGCACTATGTATATGAGAATTAGAACTGAATCCATTTAATTTTATGCTTTTATCATCACTATTTGCCTGTACACACAGCACAAATATTGAGACAAATCAATTTTAAAATAAAAAAGTTAAAAACTATACATGAGACTTATGTATTTAAGTGCCTCATAAACCTATTACAATTTAAATGCTGTTCCGAAGATCCTAAATAATTTGAGAAGATAAAGGATAAACAGAATGATGGGTAATTATTTCCAAGCTCTCAACAAAAGCAGTGCCTATTGTGTGCTCATACTTAAGCAGTCAAGTATCAAAATAAAGTCATCTTTCAGAGGTAAAGACTTGCTCCACAAACCAAGACAGCATAAGTAGCAGTTTTCACTGACAACAGCGTAATATTCTATAAACTACATTTTCTTTCAACTTCACTGAAGCCGTCAGCAGTAGGAAAAATTATTTCAAGGTATCTGATGAGACACTGTTTAACTGAATTCTTTTCAGGTTCCAAAACTCTGTTAACTAAAGCTTGTTTCTCAACCCAAACCAGGCTACTTCGCTTTAGAGTCTGGGAAAACAGGACACAGCCCTACAGAAGTATTTCATTCAGGGAAAGGGAAATGAGGCAGAAGGCAGACCTTTTCAGTGCAATTAAATTCTTTTTCCAAAATTCAGTACTGCCTCCCTACATTCCAAACCTCAGACAGATTTTATCACAGATACCCTCAAAGTATCTTGTTTAATTTAATGTAAAAGCATTCACAAATATTGTGCAGCTTGGAGAGCACCACCCTATCAAGTTAAATTGCCTTCATCCCTACCTTTCTCATGGTTGACACACAACCAGGCTAAAGATCCTTCTTCCACCCTCATATCAATACCAATAATTATTTCTTGGAAAAGTTATTTCCATGTTCTCTATCAACATAAGAAGAACCAAGAACCAGTGCAAGGGCAGTAGAACAGATTTCTGTCTCAAGTCTGAGATACCCATTGGAAAAAAAAAGCAGTATTATGTGGGAGGTATTGTTTCCTCCACATATTGTCACATACTCCAGTCTCAATCACAACTGTTCTCAAATTCAGATGCATAATCCCAACAGAACAGTACTATAATCTCACCATTTAGAGCCAAAGATATAGTAAGCTGTTTTTAATTTCAATTAATGTCTTATCAAAGCACAAGCTGCTTCATATGGTTTCTAAATAATTTTAAAAGTTGTCCTAATTTCTATATAATTTCCGATTTATAGATTTGGTTTTACAGGAGGTACAACAGCAAATATAAAGGATAAAACATAGCTAGTATACACTAAATGCTATCTTCAAATACCACATTTTGGAGTGTCAAGCTGAGGAATACTGCAAAAGTAAATTAGACAAGTGCCACTGTGTAATTACTTCAGAACAGCTACAAAGCAGGGGATAGGCAAAAACACGCCTATTGCTTTTCCAGTTCCAGAGAACTGGTGAGTCATGGATGTCTGATAAGTACTGGAAGTATGCCATGACCCAGATTGGAATACAAGCCTAGAAAAAACACTGATGGGCTCCAATGCAACAGAAACTGCATTCCACACCTTGACTAACATTGCACAACAAGCTAGTGATGAACCTTTTTTGCACAAACTTCTTGTTATCAAGGCAGGGAAGCAAAGCAAGCCAGCCTAAGTAATGGAAAGTGTGATTCAAAGGAACTCAGCAACTTCCTTTGTAGTCACTTGTACACCCCATTTTTATATTCAACCCAAAACTTACCCAAAAAATACATATTAAACAGAACTCAATCAGGTTCCACAAGTGACTTATGAAACATCTTGTTTAATCTAAATTAGAGTTATTTACTAGCAGTCTAACTGCTGGTAACTAATCAAATCCCCTCAGCTACTAAGCTGGTATTAGTCAAGAGGCTGCACAGAAAATTAAGCAGCTTTTGTGCAGTTCTAAAAGACAGCCATGATCAAAAAAACAACTTGCTCATTTTCTTTGCTAATGACCTCAGTTTTCCAGAAATTATTTGAGCTCGCAATGAAACCTGTCAGAACTGCAACAGCCAGCAATAGAAACTCACAAACACTGCGTGCATCTTCAATTTGCATATAGAAAGTAGGAACAGATCCTGTTTATGTTGACAGAATCAGTCAAAGGTGAACTTGAAACTGCTGTGAGCACCAAAAAAGCAAACTATTTTTACTCACAGCATATTGGTTTGAGAAATAATTCTTTGTGGAAGGCCTATGAGTTTTTTAATTTCATGATTTTTAATTGAGGGGTTCTTGCATTGTCATTCATTATGAACACCCAGAAGAGTTTAATATTTGATCTCTGATTAATTTTGTAATGTGATTACCCAGAACAAAGACAACGAAAAAGCTGGCAACTTAGAGAATTATGTAATTCGAGGCTAGTCCAAAGCCCTATGAAAGAGTAATTTTAAACTGAAGCTCAATAAAGTTAAAGAATAAAATCCTGCGCTAAGGAATTTAACCAGGGTAACAGAAATCAATAAATACACCTGACTAAAGCATGTTAGCCTGAATTATATGCTGCATATCAATTCACTCCCTGACCTTTCTGCTTCCATTTCTTTGTGTGGTATACTAGTGCTTGGTATTGACCTGGGACTTCTTTCAGCACACCTCTATCTCTATCTCATACACAAAATATTTTGTCTTTGGAAAGTCTTCACACAACAGTAACAATTTATTCATTAATCAAGGCTTGAGTCAAAACAGATCAAACTTCTGTTAATATTTTTATGCTCTCCACCTTATTTCTCTTTGAAGGTAAAGAGGAGATAAATGGCCCTCCCACTTACTGGGCCACCGGGCCATTAAACTCTAACAGAGATATGCAGCATCAATTATCACTGTTTAATTTGGTTTTTATACATTAAAACGTCAGAAAGATTGAAGGTATCTTGCCTCTATCATACTGTGCTACAGAACTTTTAGCTAAATAAGCTCAAAGTAGAAGAGAAATAGATCAAGAAGCTTAGAGGAGCAATAAGGTGCAACAGAAGGCTTCAAGATTTAAGCACACTATCCCTCACAATGAACTAGGACTTCCAAAAAAGCATACAGGGACACCATCTTCCCTAGAAAATGATTCACAGAAGAGGCATTCTGAAGTCCTGATCACTAGCAGTTGCTACCAACAAGACATACAGTACACTAGCTGATGCATTAACCCTCAAAGTTCAGGCAGAAGTCAGCTTCACTAAGAACATCTTGCAAATAAATCTTGTAGTAAATATTGCAAATAAATCATCTTGCAGTAAATTCTTCTCAATTTCAACTGAGATACACATCTCACCTTAAAATGACAAGCAGTATTTTTATCACAGTCTTAATCAGAAACATGATACATTCTACAATCTGGATCTGGAAGTGCTTTAACTTTGTAAGAATAAAAAGGGGCTAAATAAATAACATGGAATCAACTGTGGTAGATACTAGTCTGTTAGTAAAAAATGCAGTCCTAAAATCTCTGTAGAACTTTTTGTTTTCCTGTTTTCAGTTTTTTTCCAAAATTTCTCTGAAGGTAGAGGCACACTGAATTAAAGTCTACTGGCATTTAAATATGGATGATCTCAGACCTAGCTCAAATTATTTCTAGAAGTAACCTCTTTGTAAAGAAAACAATGAGGAAAACAAGCAACATATTAGTTTTGTCTTAACTCTGAATTTAAAAGCAGAAAAACAAAACCACTCTCCAAAATATACGAAAATGAATTCCTACATGGAGAGAGGATTCAGAAGGCTTTGAAAGCAAACAAGGTAATTTTAGACTCCTAAAGCATGTGCCACCATGCTAATCTGGAAGATTATTAAAACGGCGATTTATGCTACTCTAAGAACACACCAACAACAAAGCAGGAATTAAAACACATTCCTGTCAACTTGTAATTGCAACTGAATCTTTTCAGCTTTGCCTTGAAATCCAATTTGCAATTGCCTTTTCTGACCTATGATTTATCAGTATGTTCACTAAGGAGGACATTTGGTCTTATCTTAGGATAAGACTTCCTTCAGCAAATGCCAAAAAATCCTGGGTCCTAAAAAGACAAGACCCACTACCATCAATCTTCAAGCCTCTAGTGAGAGCACAGCTGTGGTACAGGCATGTTGAAACCTGCCACAGAGAAAGAGCAAGGTCACACCAAAGAGCAATCAATGCATAGTCTCCTGAAGCAGAAAATCACTGCAGTTACCATACACCAGTTGATAGATGAGAACTTCTTGAATGCTCTCACCACTCTCAGAATACAAATTTTACCTAAATGGGTATGTTCCATCTCCAAGATGACAACCTACTCCAAGTTTAGCTGAATGCCCAAACAGACGTACTGGGCCACAATTAAGGATCCAGTATTCTGTCTGAATATGGCCAGTATGAAGCATTTAGGAAGCAATAGGAAAGGAACGGCAGAGAAAGAGACCAGGTAATAACCTGAATGAAAAGAAGCTTCATATGATGATTTCAACTAATTTAACAGACAGTAAATCCATCAGCATGGGAACATCAGAACATTGCTGCTGGGATTCACTGCACACTAGCAAGCATTCAAAAATAATTAACAGTTGACATGGTCCAGAAGTTCTAGGTATCAAAATAGCACACATCAGGAATGTTTAAAAGCTGCATTGAAAAGGCATATTGCCACAGCACACCTGTTAATCAGTAAAGACTCCTTTCAGAGGTCCAAGAACTTAGTTCCAGGTGTAGGCATTACACCTTAATTGCATGAACAGAAACCACTTACTGAAGGTTTCTCTTATCTAAAACATTTAAATGGCTAGTAGTAAAAAAAGAGTAAGCATAGTCAATACTGTGAGGACACAATTAGGTAGCCTCACACAGCACCGTGACTTTTGTATCAACAGTATACTTGGAGCAATAAGTTAATGCATACATAGGTATATTCCCTGTTTATATAGGCACCTTCCCCAAAAGACATCCTGCTCCTCCCTCCCATTTTCTGCCCATACAGTAAAAATCCATACCTGGATCTTTTCGCCCTGGTTTTTCAAAGCGTCTGTCTCCCCTAGAAAGGCAGAATAGAAGTTTCAAATAAGGTTTTGCAATTACTCCACTCATTTAAGGTATGGCTTTTTAACTCTGTAGGGGGCTTTTTAAAAAACAGAGCTTGATGGACAGTACTTTCAAAGGTCCAAGTGACAAGTGATGTTTTCAGTAACACTGATACACATACAGCCTTTAGCAACTAGGTATGTTGTAAAACATGACCCAAAGTACTGTCAACAATGTTGAAACTATAACTGACACAAAGCCTTTAGCAATCCGTATTTTCACTCATCACTTCGACTGCAATTGTCATAATTTATACTCCCTTACAGTAGTTCCTTCTTCCCAGGAACACAGCAGAAGTCTTTGCAAAAGTCTCTTTTACTTGCTCCTGAGTTTCTAAAAACATTACTGTGTTGACTCCATCTGAGAAATTAAGACACTCCACTCGGATACACCTTTATCACCTTTCCTAAAGTGTTTTTATGAAGTCAAAAGGTACAAATGGAAGTTTGAGCAGATGTTATGTAAAAAACTTTAAGGGCTAGAGTTCTGTTACCTTTCCTCCCAACTCTGTGATCTGTGCATTTCCCTGCCCCCTCCTCGCCCAAATCCACCCTCCACTTCATCAAAACTTCTTTGGTAGAAACCGCTTTCTCCTCGGCCTCTGCCTGAAAAGACAAAAAACACAAGTGTTTGTATAAATAATAATAGAAGTTGAAAGAATCAGGTAGGTTTCCCTTTCCTGGTATCACTGAAGTAATCTTAGTCTTAAGCCGCAGAGAAGTTATCTGAGGCAAAGGGAAAAAAGGAACAAAGACTGAAGAGTCTCATGTAAAAATTCTTATCAAGAAGCACAAGATCAGACAGAACAGGCAAACGATTCTGAAATAATATGCAGAAAACCAGAACACAGATACTTACCCAACACAAACTACTAAACAAGGATGCACTGCTCACACGACATCCACACGCTTTACACTCAAAAATCAGATTGCTTTTAACAGTGGAATCCAGTATAATGGTACTGCACTGCACATGTATTCACAATTACTGCTATCATGGTTCACAGAGGAGAAGGAAGATTCACCACGATTAAGTTCTAGTGATGCTCAGTTGAAACCTCCCCCAAGAACAGTGGGAAAAAAGAAGCATCACAAAATTGATATAGGCAGAATGGCATGAAGCACTCCAAAGAGCTACAGAATAAAAAGTAATCCTCACTTTCTCAAGAAATGATTCTCCATAGATAGCTATCAAGCTTTAAGCCAAAAAGTTACAGACATATCAAGTAAAGCATCTTGAAGCAGATCTTCAGTGCCTGCGTACGTGTGGGGCATTTGGTTAAAAACAAAACAAAAAAGGGCAAAAAAAAACCCATAAAACAACAGGAAAAATAAAACCCACCCACATCTCCAGATCTTCAAGAGAGCTTCCAACACTGGTTAGATTAATCACTGGGCTGAAGTTTCCAGATCTACAACTGCTTCACAAAGTGCTACAGCAGAAAAAAAAAATGGATGTTTTTAACAGCTAACCTCCCATTTCAAGGATCTCATGAAAATAAGATGAACAAATGAAACACATCAATCAGCTGGTTGTCAGGATAATGCCTTGCCTACATACATACTCAGTCTCTGTACCAAGAACCTAAAAAGCACCTGATACAGGGTATCATCTTAGGAACCTGAATGTATACAAAGTCCATGGGACCTGATGAAATCCATCCGGGGGTCCTGAAGGAGCTGGCAGATGAAGTTGCTAAGCCACTTGTCCATCATATTTGAAAAATCATGGCAGTCAGGAGAAGCTCCCGACAACTGGAAAAAGGTAAATATAACCCCCATTTTCAAGAAGGGGAAAATGGATGA
>JASSUY010037839.1:0-19550 GCA_032466535.1 Forpus xanthops | reverse complement strand
ACTTAGTGTTGTTGGATTTGGGTTGGGTTTTTTTTTTGGGGGGGGGAGAGGGGTGGGTTTTTTGAGATTTTTTCATTTTTTGTTTTGTTTTGGGTTTTCTTTTGTATTATTTTGTTGTTTGGCTGCTGGGTTTTGTTTTTTTTTTTCCAGAATTTACTACTTTCCAGAAGGCAAAAGAAATAGGAAGTGCTGTGTGAGGAGTGGGAGAATGACACATGGAAGCGCTAGGTTAATGGTTGTACTTGGTCTTAAAAATCTTGTCCAGCATAAATGAGTTTATGATTCTAAGGCAGACAGAACTGACAAAATCCTGCTGTCATCCTTGGGAACACAGAAAAGACTTATTGGAAAAGTAGTTAAATTTAGATGAGAAAACATGTTTTAAACTGATGGTTTGAAAGCACTGTTGGAAGCATGTATAGAACTGCATATGAAGCAGTAGGTTTAATTCTCTAATATCCAAACACAATTGCAGTAGCAGGTCTCACCACAAAAATCTGCTTCACAATGTCAGGTCTCATACTTCGGGGTCTGGTAAATTGTCTCCCCTACTACTTTTGATTTTATCATTAGTTTAGTTTACATTTAGCTATAGAGTCTTTAGAAAATGTTCATATACCTAAAGCTGTACTACCTAATAGTGTTTTCTATAAATAGCAAACTCAAACAAGGAAGATGATGCATTTCTATATGACCCCACTGGATCCCAAGTTCCAACATGATCTCCAGTTTATGGGGAGCTGTTATCTTAAGGTCCTTCCAACCCTAACTCTTCTATGATTCTATAGTCAGTTACCAACTGGTAGACTGGCCTGGTCTCTAATAAATTGACAAGTGTAAATTGACAAGTGTAAATTAGAATTTTGACAAAGGCATCTTTAACCCCAATTTCTTAGCACTAGATGCTAAATTGTAGAGGCCAGGAAGGGATTTCTATTCCTCTAAAGAGAATTTAGAGTAGCCTAGATAATAAAGCTTACATCTGAACAAACAACCCTCACTCACTGCAAAAGGATCCTATTAAATTTTTCAGCAAACACAACCAAACTAATGGGTTAACATGCCAAGTAATATGAAATAAAATGGGGCCCACATGTCTATGGTGTTTTGCTACAAGACACTGAGAAAAGGTCATGGACAGATTTGCACACCCATACCTCATCTAAAAACCAGTTCCATGTTCTTCTCCAAAACCATTTATTCAAATGGAGAGAAAGCTGTGACTGGACACTATAAACACAGCTCAATATGCCATAGTTTTTTATAAGGACTGCAAGATCAACCTATCACAATAACTTCCGCATGTGGAAAAAGATGTACATGTAAGTTTAACAGAGCGATGGAACACTTGCCCTGAGGAAGAGATTTACCTTGGATGGGTATCAGTCAGTTGAAAAACAGAAGACAGTTTGACCTAAGGAAACAAGCTAGCCTGGAGAGTTACTGGAAGTTAAAACTTCTGGTTTACAGAAAGTCTGCAGGAAGTACAAGCTTATTGCACGTTGCATGATAATAAATCACTTCCTTCTAGAGGCAGGTAATGAGTGTGATGAATGCTCTTAAGATCTCTAAAGCACCTGAACATCTTGGTCTCCCTTAACTGTACTGGAACAAACAGTGAAACCTCGTACCTGCTACAGGCTGACCCATTACTTCCAGAGCACACTTTAAAAAATTGCCAGTCTTTAAAAAGCATTGTATCTTAGCTCTCACTTTTCAATGGAAAGCAAAATGTACCAAGTTATGATTTTAAGACAGTTTGGGCTCTCAGAAAATGCAGTCTTTCAAAGCCACCACCCTGTTATTATTGACATTACCAGCAATCTTTCTGGCCCTCCATGCACGCAGTTCCCACAGTCAAAACCTGGTCACACACAGGCTGCAGCACATCAAGGATACACATTTAGAAGCTTCAAAGCAAAATTAGAGATCCTAACACAAAATAGAAAACCTAAAGGATGGATATTGTGTGCATATAAAGCTGGCTACTAGATAATTGGTTTCATTAAAAGATTAACATCCCTCTCTCCTAATGACATTTCTGTTGATAATACTCTATCAATACCATGCAGCTTATCATAACCCCTTTATATTACTGTGGAGTGATGTCCTGCTTTCCAAAAGAGTCTCTGCCTTATGCCTGCCCAGGGGAAAGATCAAAGACTCTTGTTCATGACCTGAGCTCTCAGCCATTAGCTGGTACTTTTCAAAATGACCTGTAAGTGACAGATAGCTGTGTTTCATCAGGAAAAACCAGAAAAAATGGATTATATCAGAAACAGCAATGAGTATTTTAAAAAACAGGTATGTATATAGAACAAAAGAGAGTGAAAAAGGAATAGTATAAAATATTTTCCCCCCACATGATAACACTTCTCAGAAAAAATGGTTGAACCATTTCTTCATTGTATTTCCTAGCTTCACAAATGATGTGAAAAATCAGTTCTCTGTCCAGAAATGCTGGACAATGTTGTAGTCTAGGAGAAGAACACAGTAAGACTAATATATCTCCAAGTAATCCTAAAGCCAGAGCAAAATACTTGCAACATCATTAATATAGCAAATACCTTAAATAAAGAGAAAATCTTAACTTTATTTTCATGAGAGATATTTTCTCTGCTATTATAAAGGAATGATTACACAGATGTAATATGATGTTCCATTTGTAACTGTGATTAATACTCCTTTTATGGTAACTGAAAAATTATCTGCAATAAAAACATACACAATTAGTCTTTTGTGCATTAAAAAAGCTTGTTCATAATCACAATTTGAGCCTCACTCCTCCAGAAGGCAGTTTTGTTAAGCAAGGTTAGCCAACCCCAGGCAGGGAAGCACAACATGCCACCCTCACAGCACGCATACACCCCAGAACAGTTACATCCATATTCCCACTTGACTCAACCCTGCAAGAAAAGCAAGGCAGCACTCACAGAATGTTTTGCTCCAAAAGAGACTGACAGTCGCAAAACCTTGATGTGATCTTGAACTGACTATCCCAATTGAAAATTCCCAACAAGCTTTCACTACAGCCTAGATTGACAGCTGCTAAGATGATAGACAGAAAAGCAGTGAGTCTCCATTTCAGTGCTGCAAAACTGAGTTACTGTCTTTGCTGCTGTGGATGTATAAAAGCCCGTAAGATAAGGTATCCCCCTTAAAGACAGATTAAATCTCATCTGAACAATGCGAACACTTCCTCTGTTTTTGCACACTTGCAACAGGACTAAAATATGAAGTATCTCAATTGATATTTTATAAGGGTATGCTTGGCTTTTTGGTTTTTTGAGTTTGTTTTTTTTTCTATAAGAACACTGCAGAAAGCCTCCCAGCCTTATTCCACTTTTATATTTACTGGCCCCAGTTCATGCTTACCATATTACGGGATGAAGACACTACTACAATAAGAATGTAAAGAGTGAGGCCACATTATCATCAAGTAATAACTTGAGCAACACACGAGATAATCTGAAACCAAACTTAGCTCCAGCTACAGAGTCTTGTGCTATTTATTCTCTCTAAACATTTCAGTGCATATCCAGCTGCTGAAGGATTAAACAAGCACCAGTAATAGCACATGTGCAAAAATACCTCCGGTGATTTCAGAAACATCCTATAGCTTTTGGTTCTTGCTGCACTCCAACATTTTTCGCAAGTTGCACAAAAAATGGGTATACCCTAAGCATAGATGGTTTTGAAATGATCTGATGTTCTGAGATTCACAGCAGGGCAGTCCCCATTGACCAAAAGCAGCTCCCACAGACTCCATGGGTTGTTCCTAGTCACTGCATATTTAAAACAACCCACCTGCTTCAAAGCCACTTCCTCAGCTGCAGAACAGTACATACACAGATGTGATACTTTCCTATTATAGCACTCCTGTTTGGGGATGGCATGGAGGCTGTCACACTAACTGCAGTCATTCTGACTGTGAAGTTTAGCATAAAACATTAAGCACCAATAAAAATATCCAGCAAATCCTTCCCTCAAGTTACAATAAACTTGATTTCAATTTGTTGCCCATCCATTGCTAATTTCATTATCATTTCACCCATGGTAATGAGACACACACTGGTCATATGACCTTTCCCCATCCCTCTGGGCTCCAATTAATATATATCATACATAATTAAGGAGGGCCTGTTTTGGCATGCAAATTCATTAGTGTTTTAATATAAAAATGAGAATTAATGTTTCATGACAACTAAAATAACCCTTTCTCCTTCAAATGTGACCCTATTGAAACCATCTAATTGTATGTTTTTGTTTTATAATGAAGTCAGCATTTCAAATCTCCAGAGTATACCTAATTACCTAATTAAAACTAAATTGCTCTGAGTTTTCCAGTCAAGCTGGGAGATGTCCAAAGACAGAGGTCCACTCTGGAAAACCTGTTCTTGCTTTCACAGTGACTTTTTTCCTCCTTTTCTCAAGTCAGAACCTTCTCTCTTCCAATCTATGACCATTGCATCCTGTCCTGCTAGAAGCTTCTTCAAAGCACCTGCTGCACTCTTTCCATAACCCCTCTACAGGGCTCAGCAGGCTGAGCCAGGGCCCCCGGAGCCATCTACTTGTCCAGCTCCCTCAGCTTCCCCTCAGAGGGCAGGGTCACACCGCTATGGGGATAGGTATACTCTCCCAGGATCCTTGCTAGAACAAGGACGCTTTTAAAAGAGAAGTGGATACCTGACCTCGCCCATGGCTAATGGCTACCCGCAGCACAAGACAGCACATGGGGGCTAGGAGTTTAGGGGGCCTGGGCCCCAGTTGCATCTCCCAACCACACCTGTGGCCCTCCACTGAACTCCTGCTGATTTATCAATACTTTTGTTTTAATTAATAGCCTTTCTTCTGCAAGCATTAAGGAATCATTTCTGAACTACTATAAGTACTGAAGGTTGTGATTGAGTCCCGCAGACTGAAGGATCCTGAATCCCAAGAGTGCTGATGTCCACGAGCTCAAGTCACTGCTTTCCAAAGGACACCTCCATCTCCCTCTCTCACAAAAGGCTGCTGTTTTTGTGGGTCTCCTCATCAGGGATACACAATGTAGGGGGCACTGAAAGCTGGACACACTCAGCCAGAAACACAGGATTTCAGGACAATGCAAGCTCAAAGCTGACTAAGCTGGTAAAAGCACCTATAGTAAAACTGAGTGTTTCCAATGCCATATTTTGGTCACCTAAAAGTGCTGAAGCACCATACTATTCCAAGATGCTATTTCTGAAAGCAGTAGGAGCAGCTACAAGTTCTTTAACACAGTCTATGAAGACATACACTGTCTGCTTTAAAAGAGCTCTCGTAACCGTTCTTCACAAAACTCAAGTGCCTTTATGCTCTGCAGTGAAAATGAAATTTAAGAGGCTAGGTTCAAGTGTGCATGACATCCTTTGCTACCTCTGTAAAAAAGTATTACCCATCTCTGACCAAATTCAAACCTCACTCAAAGGCTCATCATTTTTAAGATTGCAGTTAGGTTTTCTCCTGCTAGTGCAGTACCTGCACAGCATAGAGGCTGGAAGAAGTGGGCTTCCCAGGATGGACAAAAGAAAATATTTGACAGAATGAGTGGCAAGATAAGAAGTAATTTAGGACCAAGCTGAGGAAGACTATGACTTCTTCAAATGGAGATAGGAGATCTTTGGGTGTGGAGGCTAGAAATAGGATCAGACAGTAGAAGAGAAGAGCATCAATACAAACAGTGGCTGAAGTGTAGTAAATGGGTAGGAATCAGGATAAGAACACAGTGTCATGGGTTCAGCAGCAACAGTCATTTTCTCTTTTTCTTAGTATCTGGTGCAGCAATGTGTTTTTGATTTTCAGCTTGGGAGCAGCACTGATAACACCAGTGTTTATAGTTATGGCTTAGAATGTTTAGGCTGGCCAAGGACTCTCTGAGTTTTATGCTCTGCCAGGGAGGAGGGGAAGCCAAGAGGAAGCCAGGAGGAAGCAGAGACAGGGCACCTGACCTAAACTGACCAAAGAGGTATTCGATACCACAGCACATCATGACCAGGATTCAAAACAGAGGGCAGACTGGGAAAGTTGGGGGGGCAGAGCATGGTCAGGCTTGGTATCAGGTGAGGAGGGTGCACTGTTTGGTTGGGCTGGGTGGAAATTAGTTGGTGAGGTGTTGTATTCTTTCCTTGTATTTGCCTTGTCATTATTATTACTGGTGGTAGCAGTAGTGATTTGTGTTATACCTTAGTTACTAAATTGTTCTTATTTCAACCTGTGGGAGCTGCATTCTTTTGATTCTCCTTCCCATCCCTCCAGGAGTGGGGGAAAGAAAGAGGGGGAAGTGAGTGAGACAGAAAAGTGGCTTAGAGGCTTAAACCATGACAACAGGACAGATTTTTATGGCCTTGACCCCTTTCCCATGGTTATTTAGTCTGAAGAGGTGAATCAACCCCATATTTTCCCACTTACCAAAGGCCAGAGCTCCCATGTTCCTAAGAGAGGCTGGAAAAAAGTGGTCAATGTTGTGAAGATTCAGATGGATAAAAAGTGGAACTGGGACAAGAAATTGCACTGGTCCGAGTGAATACTGATGAGGTTGAGGAGACACAAGCCTCTCCTGAAGGCTCTTTCCTCTGGAGTAGAAACCAGCACCACAGAGCTGCCATAGATATGAACTTTTGGCACCTGTGAAACTGACTGCCATCCTGTGTCTTCTCCAGCACCTCCTCACCTTGGATGACTGCTACTGCTGTTTCTTACTCAGTCCCTTAAGCGGCAGAGCATAGTGGGGATCCAAAGATTCAACCCTGCTGATAAGGAAAGTAATGCTATAATGTTCACTGATTTTTCACCTGATAATGCTTTTAAGAATCCAGGGGGGAAAAAAAGTGAAAAGTTAAAGAAGGGATCCCTATTTTGATACAAAGAAGACGTTGAATATATATTTAGGGAAAGCTGCATCACATTTTTGGTTATAGAGGAAAAGGTAAGCATGAAGACACTGAGTGCTCTAAGCAAATTCAACACATGTCTATCTCCCACTAGGACAATTCCAGCAGAAGCATCCAGCTCCAGGCAATAAACACCATACATCTAGAAGAGAGAACATGTATGTTACTATATTGCAGCCATAGCGCACAACCTAACTTTGACCAGCTGTCCTAAAAGAAGCTGCTCGGATTCCCCTTCATGGGAAATGACAAAATATTTTGCTTGATCCTAATCAAAATCTTATTAAAAAATAAATTTGAAAGTTCAGATTAATCAATCACTAAGTTGTCCCACTGACTGTAAAGGAAGAGGATGAATAACTAAACTGCAGTTGGTCTAGATTTGGTGAGAAATATTTTACCACTATCCACTCTGGAACCATTATATACTTTCAGTTCTTTTGTTTTACTTTTTGATTTCTCATCAAAATCACAACATGAAGCTTGAAAATTTATTTTAAAATGACTGCAGAATCACACATACACCAGCCACTTTTAAGGTAAACTGTGAGCACAGAAGATTAAATGAATCCTGTTGGATGTACTGGGGAAAAGAAAAACATTAAGTCGAAGAACACAAATGGCAGGGAAGAGCAGTTCATGTGCTGGCATCCAAGCGTTCAGAGAAAAATTCTGTTACTTAAAAGTAGCAGAAAAGGTTTGATGTTGTCCTTTCATCAAATAACATAGCACTTGTATGATAAACTGCAAAAAAATGATGATGCTATTGGGAAAGCAAGATCCAGCGATATTTATAACACTAAATAAACAAACCATTGACTACTCTGTGAAGTAAATGCAGTAATTAGAAAAAGAATTGTTAGAAGCCTTTACCAGAATCTTTTATGCTTCTGCAAGTTCTTGGATATAATCCTGGCCTCTTAATAGGTGCAAAGGAAGACAAGAGTAAGACAGAGTAAAATAATCAGGTGTCCAGAGGAAAAGTTCTAGATATTTGCAATTCTAATGATGGAAGTGAAAAATCTGCTACCAAATGGAGTTTGTGTAATGGAGGATGTGAAACCAGTGGTTGAAAACTTTGTTCTTGGAAAGCAAATCATGTTGATTTTATAAACCACTGAATCGTCTAGGTTGGAAAAGACCCTTAAGATCATTGAGTCCAATAATGAAGAAACTGTTGGTAAGCCTGAGCTGATGTTCATATCTGCAGTGGAAAGCCACAGATGCCAACATGAGACCAAGGAACCTTAACAGAAGACAAATTCAAGGTCACCCAAGTAGCAAAGCAGAAAGAAGGAAGTTTTGGGGCTGCTGGTTAACAAGAAGTTCAACTTCAGCCAGCAGTGTGTGCCTACAACCCAGAAAGTCATCTGTATGCTGGGCTGCATCAAAAGGAGCGTGACCAGCAGGTTGAGGGAGGTAATATTCCCTCTCTACTCCTCTCTGTGAAAGCCCACCTGTAGTACTGTGTTCAGCCCTGGGACTCCCACAGAAGAGGGTCATGGAGCTGCTGGAGCAAGTCCAGAGAAGGCCACAAAGATGCTCAGACAGCTGAGCACGTCCCCTATAATGACAGGCTAAAAGAGTTGGACTTGTTCAGCTTGGAGAAGAGAAGGCAGACTTCCAGTATGTAAAGGGGGCCAGCAAGAAATCTGGAAAGGGACTTTTTACGAGGGCACGTAGTGCCAGGACAAGGGGGAATGGCTTTAAACTGACAGGAGCTATTTAGATTAGACATCAGGGAGTTCTTTCCTGCTGCAGGTGGCAGCACAAGCTTCCCAGAGATGCTGGGGTTGCCCCATCCCTGGCAGTGTTCCAGGCCAGTCTGGATGGGGTTTTGAGCAACCTGGTCTGGTGGCAGGTGCCTCTGACCATGGCAGGGGGTTGGAACTACATGGTCTTTAAGGTCCTTTCCAACACAAACTGTTCTATGATTCTGTGAAATCATGAAGCTTACTTGCAGGGTTTATTTAATTGAGAAACACTTCAAAACTATGAAGTATACTTTAATGGACTGGCTTTTGAGTTAATGAACCAGTGCATTCCTCTAGATAAAATCAGAACAACTTGGCTGAGATTCCTAAGCGGTGATGGGGCTTTTTTTTTGTCTCATGTGCCAGATACCTTTACCAGACAGGTATTTTTGCTGTTTCTCTAAACTTGTGAAAACCTCTGGTTTTTTTTGCAGAGTGACAATTTATAATTTCCAGGAGTCAAAGTTTTATTCTTTCTGATTTTCTGATTCTTTCTTATAATAAAAAGTGTTCTTCTAGTTCTGTTTTGCCTTATGGTCTTGTGCAGCTCAGTGTTTTTTCCTCTAATAGAATGCATCATTTTAATATAGCTCTTTGTGCAGTTTGGGAGAATAATGTTACACTGCAGTTTTTCTTTCAGACTGCAGTATGACGTTTTTATATACTTCGCTGTAAGCCTTACTCCATATGGATCTTAATTCAGCAAAACTTTTCTGGTCAGGGTGACTTAACTGAAGAATCGCCTTTTGGTGCACACAGATGGCACCTTCCTCAAATGGAGCTCTGAAGTGGAGCTCATCCTGTGGGCTTTGGGCCATAGAAGAGCAGCCCTTAGTTGCCCAGCCAGTGCACGGCTTTTGGTAGTCTTTTCCACAGGACAAGTGAGAGTCTTAAATGCTGGGTAGATCATCATGGCAGGATCAGCAACCTACCATCACTCTCAAGGCTGTTTGTCTTCCTTTCCAACTTGTTCCAGAGTGCCCTGGATTTAAATGGGAACTTTCAGATGAACCCATGATGCAACAAGGAGATGAGAAATAGAAATGAGTACAGGCTCTATCTGCCAGTCAGAAACAGCTTCTCAGAGTCCTTTGGAGCCCCTCCTATACACATGGGTACATAACTGCTATGGAGAGTAAGGACTTCAAGAAAAAGTTCTATAACAAGAAGAGGAAGGCAAATGCCTTGCTGCAACCTTAGAGATGTTAACCTTATCATAACTTCAGTGTTCATACAGGAACACCTGACTGCCAACTTGTTCCTGAGCCAGATGTAGAAAGTCTCTCAGGCTTTCTTTACAATTTAAAGAGTGCTAGCACCAGCCAGGAGACACTGCCAGATGCAGATTTAAGGCAAGCTATTGGTGTTGGATACTCTCCTGCTGTAATCTCAATTTAAATTAGTAACCAGAGGCAACACACCAGGAGCTTTTCTAGTCTACTTCCTCAAGAAGTAAATCAAATCTTGAATAAAATATTCAACATTTAGAGGCTGGGCACAGAATGCTGCAAGTCTGAGCACAGCTCTCAGTGTGCACTGAGGAAACACTTTTCCTAAGACTCTGGAAAAGTAAGCAGCTCAGTTTGACACAGAGTCCAGTTTTATTTGGTTTAGAATATATGATCCTCTGGAGGCATGCAAAGTGATCCAGAGTGCTGCAGGATATTTCACCACTACCTCTTTCTACCCTTGTACTTCTCTTCTTTTTGATCTATTGCTATCCACCACCTAGGACTGACTTCCTTTGCTGTACAAGCCAGTGCCTGGTTTATCCTCTCCTATTGTGTTGGCCACAGCCAGCCCGTGTCATTATACCCACACTGTTACATGTCCTAAGTCAACAGTTCATAAGCCAGTAGCTTTTATCAGAAGGAGATAGGAACCCCAGCACTGGCAGCAGTGCCAGCCCTGGCCAACAAAGATGTTTTTAAAATTATATTCTTGGCAACCTGTGGCAACTTTAACAAGGCTGGCATTGACAGCTGAAAACCTGCCAAGTCAATTTGCCCAGAAGAAGGAAATGGGATGTGGTAGGGTGTGGTGGTGAAGAGAATATTTCAGACCATATTCGCATTTTCTCACACGTATTTCTCATCCATCAACAGTTGGAAAGGGAGGGATATTACTTTGAGGGGCATGCCCCATTCTAGAGAAAAAACAAGGCAGTGGTAACAGACCAAAAAAAAAATCCAAATCTTTTCTAAGTCTGACCTGAAAGATCGCTGCAATACTTAGGGGATAAAGCTCTGTCTCAATCAATACACGGCTAAGCCGTAGGAAGGAGAAAATGAATTGTGTACAAATGAAGGTTCAGACAAAATATCTGGGTTTCATATCAAGATGATCTGCTCACCAGCTGCACAGCTTCAGATACCTATTTGCAATACTCTGTGCAAGTAAAGTCAGAACAATACATACCTACAAAATTAAAGTTCTATTACACTTAAAACCCACATTCTAAGCTCTAAAAAGACTAGAACCTAAAAGCAAAGTCTAAAGAACCTCACGCCACAGCTACTGGCTGATACTCAGTGACGCTCAGATAAAAAGACGTTAGTCTTCAAGGGACACACCTATATATCATTAATTTCAGCTCCTGATCTCTGTAAGATGTGGAGAACAATTGCTTTCTTTACTGGATACTGTGAAATGTTTTAACATTGGTCAAGTACTTTGTTTAGCTTTTACAGCAAGAAGTTATTCTACCAATCAAAATAGTTGGCTCTTACACTGCCACAGTGCCAGAGTGGTTAAACTTTGACGGGTCAAGCAAAAGCAATAATAGAAATTAAAATGAAAAACCAAACCAGATATGTATTTCAAATGGGAAAAACAAACATACTTAAAAAAAAAAAAACAAAAAAAAAAAAAAAACCAAAAAAAAAAAACCAAAAAGAAAAACCAACAAAAAAAACACCCAAAAAAAAAACACCCAAAAAAAAACTCCCAAGAAACTCCCTCTTCAAATTGTGTCATCCCCCTGTATTCCCTGATTGCAGCTGATAGGTTTACACAAATACTTGGCAAAACAGCTGTGCTTCTAGTGTTATTGGCTGGACAACACAAAGGGATTAGCCATCAAGCCACAAGCTAGCCCATTGTCTTGTGTTCTCCATATCAACATTACATTCAAAGTAGTTTTCATCAAGAAGGCCATCCAAGTTCTTATAATCACATTTACCACAACAGGGAAACTGGAACTGAAACCAAACATTGTTTTAGCTACAGAACTCATTTCTGTAAATCCCATTAAGTCCATAGAGCCTGGCGAATCAACCACAGTCTGTGGGTTTATACTCTCCCTGCTTGTGTCTAGCAATAAAGACCTCTCTTCCATGCAGAAAAAAAAGCCACAATGTGGTTCTCCCTGACACTGACTCAGCAGAACTTAGTTCTCAAGACAAAGGAAAACTAAATGTTTTATAGCTTTGCTTCTGGAAATTACTGCCTCATGTACCACTTGCTTTTTGGGCCAAGGGCAATAGCATGAAATGCAGGTATGGTTAGAGCACAGTTGTGTCTCTTCTGCAAAGTACACCTGGTTTCTCTAGCAGCTGGGACCAGGTCCAAAGGACACAGCTATTTACACAACAGCACCCTGTGCAACTTCTGTTGAGCACAGTCATACTCGAGAGCTGACATCTTGACCCAGGTTTGGACTCAATTACTACAATGGATGCAAGGATTGCCATGTTAGTCATCTTCTTTTGTACCAACTGCTATGTCAACTACACATAAAAGCAGAGTTTGGTTATTCTGTTTTAGAATAGCAACCAAGATTACTTCACTGTCTCCAAACCAAGGAAATGCCTACATTTCTTAGAGGACAACAATGTCAGCTGGGAGCGCTGAGTCCCTATAGCCTGATTTGTCCCTAATGTACATCACACAAACAAATAGGGATATTCAGAGGCTTTCACAAAGCCCTTCAACATTGGTGACTGGGCCACATGACTGCATTTACACTTATCTTTGCAGATAAGGCAACTGAATATTATGATTATCATTATTATTATTTCCCACCCCTGGGGAGAACCTCATTGGAAGTGTTCACCTGTGTCCAGAAGCTGACTGTGTAGAGGCTGCTGAGAGCGCTTACATGGGGTTGACTAACTTCTTGCCTGGCTAGGGAGGCCACAATATGCCAGCTCTGACTGACGCCTTGCACAGCACATGATGCCACTGGCCTCTGTCAGGAAGAGCTAAGCAAGAGAAAAGATGACTCTGTGTGTGAGAGAGGGAAAGCACCCAAAAAAAAAAAAAGGATGAAATGGAGTAATTACCTTCTTCTTGTGCAATCTCTAGCATACTGCCAAACCTCTTCACTGCTGCACAAGAGGCAGACAAAAGCCTTTTTCAGCTGTGACATGTTACACAGCTCTGGCCAACAACAGCAGCTATCTCCTGGTGCCTTTTAGAGACTTACATGCATGTGCTGCTTCACTTGCAGGCCAAGGGAAAACCAGCCTTAACACTCGTCAGAGGTACAGATACAAAACGCTTGTAAACTTTTGGCACTCAGCATATGGTTAGCCTGATTTATTTCTGTTGAAACAGAAGCTAGTGTTTCTTCATGCTGAGCCCTGACATGGTAAAAATAAGGGACAGTTTGTGTCCTGGAAAGATTAATTCAGCGAAAAAGGATGACATGTTGTCCTTACCTTTTTCCATCGTTTCTCGATGTACACAATTGAATGAAAGGAAGCCAAAATACTCTGTTGTACCTCACACTTTTCATTTCTTAGGAACTAAGGAGTGAGTATTGCTGTTGCAGCCTTAAAATAAAAGCATGTTACAGGAACAGAATGGCCATTTTTGTGCTTATACTGCTCAAGAAAAACATTAAAAGGGATTCACCCAGCAGCGAGACATTTTCCTGCAGGACTGCTGGAACATAGTTTTCTATTCCATCCATATGCATGTCTGTATTTCTCAGACACTCATGGGAGCTATGGTTTTTAACTATGTGCAGGAGCAAATTAGATAAAATTAACATGCCATGCTTTGGACTGCAATCCACATTCTTTCTCTATTCCCTGTATAGATCCAAAGCCTGACTTCATTTAACTACAGGCTGGAATAGCATGAGAGAAACAAGTCTGTGACTAGATATGGGGCTCCAGGCCATGAATGACCTTTAGGTCATCAGAGCTGGTCCTGCTCAGCTAGACCCAACCATGTCAGTGAAAGGAAAGGCCAACAGTTAGCTGTAATGGCATTGGCTGCCCACATACACACAGCTCAAGCAGACCTGTGCCATTCCTGAGCCAGGCGATGGGGACAAGGAAGCTGTCTCCCAAGGCAATATGTGTCTTGGAGCTTCAACCCCTGGGACATTCACTAGTACAAACCTACTGCTTCAACTCTGGCCACTCCTGACAATGTGCTACTGCAACAGTTTCCACCTGTGTTATGCGCAAATACCACTTGATAATTACTAAGGACAGTTTGGAGAAGCATTTTGCCAATGTATTGGACCAAATCACAAGGCATTATCTCATGTACTCCTGCAGCTTAGACCACTACAGCATTATTCTCTGCTGCCTGTCCTGAAGTTACTGTACAGTGTGAAACGACTGCTGCTTACGTGGATAAACTGTTTCCAATATATACATGATTTGAATGCCTGAGACCAGTTGGGACATAAGACATTTTAGAAATAGAGGTTATTTAACAATAACGGGATAATATGTAAAATTCAGTGACTCATAGTCAGGACATACCTCACAGTACCAGTCAAGCTATAAAATTTAAACACAATTACATGCTCGCTAAATGTATTTGCCTTATTTCACAATATACTGTATATTAAACCTTCCCTTTCATGTTTGCGTAATAAATCTGAATGGAGCTTTCTACTGCATTCACACTTGGATGATTGCTTTTGGCTATTTTATTGCACAAACTTTGTATAGGGGGAGGGAGTAAAATTAAGCTTTTATTACAAAATTATAAAATGAAATTAAATGTGAATGCTTGCCTGCTGAAGAAAGGTGATTAACATACTTCATGCTAACTCAAGGGTGTCACTTCTTATCACTGACACATAACTGCTGATACTACTGTTATTGGTGTTGCTGCTGTTAGTTTGGAGTATGCTTTAGTACCAAAACATAGAACAAAATATGGTTCTTCGGTTTCATTGTGCTGGAGGTACACTTGCTATTGTGAGGCAGCCAGCCATGAGATCTCCCGTGACTTGCCCAGAGAATTTGTTAAAGGAGATATCATGGGTGAAACTCTCCTGTTGGCAGGAGACCAACACAGAGCCTGAGCAGCATGTCAGCCTCTCACCAACTTTATAGGACATGAGTGGTCTTACATGACTCAGTTGTGGTGACGGCTCTCAGGCAGCACGAATTCCCACCTTCTTATTTCTATTCTTAGACTTTGCAAGCTTTGAGATACAATTCCAGATACAGCTGACTCAGCTGCCAAAACACAACATGAACAGTGAATGACAAAAAGATGGATCAGGGTTTTTTTTCACTTTTGTAAAACAGAGGTGAAGAACCTGATCTTTGCTGAGGGTCAAACAGATCTTTCAAAGCATTTAGGCAACCCACATATAAACACACCTCAAAATATGCTTTACTTAGAGAGAAAAAAATAAATGAAAGAAAACCAACATTAAAGCAACTCCCTTCTCACCTCCTCCAGAGAGAAAACTGTCACAGTAAACTGCAGAATAAAGAAGGTGTCAGAAGTAAACCAGCAAACTTGAAAACACAGAAGTCTTGTAAAAACAAGAACACTGAAGAAAGGCCTATGCAATGATAATAAGATTGGGGAAAGAGAGAGTCTTAATAAAGGCATAAAACCTGATACAAACATTTCCAAACATATCATAAACAAGAAATGAGAGATGCAATCTGTTTAACCAGTAAATAATACAGAAAAACATGAAACTGGTAGACTCAAGAAGCAAAGGTCCATCCAACTGATGGTCCTGTCTGGCAGTGAGCAGCATCTGGTAACATGAAAAGCAGATTAAGAGAAGAACCAGTGTATCTCTTCTCACCTTTTGGCAATTGGCTAGTTAGACTCTCTCTAAAACAAAGCTTGCATCTGCATCCCCTCAGTTTTATACACCTTTGTCATGTATCTTACTTACCCTTTTTTTCAAGCTGAAAGCACCAAGGATAAGCATGAAAAGAGGGAGGATTAAGTAACAGGGATTCTTCAAGAACAGAAACCGGCCTGAGGGCTGCTGGCAGAGATATCTATACAGTCTCAGGGATGATGGAGGTGAACAAGCAATGATTATTTTCTCTTTCTTAGAATGCAAGAATTAGGGAGCAGTAGAAGGAAATAGCACTTACACATTTTAGAAGCAAGGAAAAGCAGTATTTTTTTTTCGAAGCCAGGCACACACTGGGTAACTTGCTGCTGCAGGATGTGCACATACACAAAGTATAAACATGTTCCAAAGAGACAAACTTGGGAAACTTGTCAGAGACTACTAGTTACCAAAGGCTCCATTTCTACAGAAAGTCCTGAAAGCCATAGATTGCTAAAAGCAAAGTATTTGTGTATAGGGAGATATGTCTTTATATACCCTGGGTTATATATTGTTTCTCTAAGCAGCTACTACTGATGCTGGGCTGGAGGGACCCTTGGCCTTTCTCAGCACCCCCAGATTTACAAGGCAGTAAGCCTGACCCATTAAAACACAAGTAAATCTCAGAGCTGTGGCATTATGAAATGAGCTTGTGGATTATAGCTTGGTCTCAGGCTCTATTGTCCCTACTTCAACTTTCATACATGTATAAATATTAAAACACCAACACAATGCACTTGAATTTGTAAAATGTAGACTCATCATCATTCAAATATTGTGTTACCCAACAAAAGTAATTTATTTGCTCATCAGCCCATCGAAATTTATGCAAGCCCAGTAAAAGCTATCGTGCCACTGTTTCAAACAAACTCTAATCTCAGTATGCAGCTATTGGTTTTATACAGATGCTTATTATAACTGCAGGGCAGATCAGCACAACATAAGCAAAGAAATCAATTGTGCTGGATACAGAAAAGAAAAAAAAAAACACATCCTATACTGATTGGTCTCCAGAATCACAGTTGCACAATGTTAATATTGTACTCATGATCTTAATAGAAAATAATCCCTTGAAAATTAATTGCCACTAGACATTAATAAGCACTTTGTTAATTAAGACAGTAAGCCAATTAGGCCCAAGGTGAATTTGGGGGCAATCAGCTTCATAAACAGTGCGGGCTAAGTCTTAGAAGTGCACTTTAATTTTTAAGAAGCCTGGTTTTAGAAACTGGATAACTTGTGGGATTGCTCATTACAGAACAAAGCAGCTGCTCAAACTCAGCCCAGGTCAGGAACAGCCAAGAGCCATTATCACCTGGCAACTCATCTGGGTCTTTGAAGCAGCTAGTCTAGACCTTACCAAGTTGTAATTAATAGCTTTTCCAAGTAAACTAAAATCAGAAAGCCACCAAAAAGTAATTCAAATCTGCCTCTCAGGAAAGAGCTTTTGTAAGCTATAAGGCAGAATATGGTGTAGAAGAAGCAATTTATAGCTGATTCCCTTTTACTACAGGCGCACATCAGGCAGCTATGCTCCTTCCTCTAGGTTTTTATGGATCACAGGGCATTCACAAAACCTGCAGAAGCAAAGGGCTCATGCTTTTCTGAGGAGATGCAAATAGTTAGCAGCTGTTCCATTTCCAAAAATCTGTATCACCTGACCTTCCTTATTCACTAGCCATGAGCAGAGACAGAGCAGAAAGGCAGGTATCTCAGAAACCGCCATTTCTGTCCTTCCTTTACAGCTGAAAAGGAATCGTTCTTCAGTTTCCATTCCTGCTGAGAGGCCTGTGCTTCTCAACACACTGCAAAAAGGAAAGCTGATGCAGAGCACCTTGCTGAAACTGCTTTTCTGTGGGATTGGCTAAAGATCTTACTCCCCCTCGAACTCCTCCTGTTGTGGTTTCATTCTGTCTCTTCACAGGTCTCAGCAAGCATAAACACTTGACGCCAAAGGCATCAAACTTTCCTTTCTTCTTAGCTGAAATGAAGGGAGTCTGTCCACACAGTTGATTTGGCACAGCACCAAGGAAAACTCATTCATTTCTCTAATTGATTGCATCTGAAAAATAGATGGCTTTAATACTTACACATTTTTTGACATAAATAAATCTGCCCTAGGTTTTGAGCATGTATTATAGAATCATAGAATAGTTAGGGATGGAAAGGACCTTAAGATCATCTAGTTCCAACCCCCCCTGCTATTATAATGTATTATAAATTGTGAACTTGGCTGTACCACCTCAAACCTTCTCACTGCTTTTTTCAGCAGTGTGTTTCTGGTCTACCGCAGTGTTTTTCTTGAATTACCACATTTCTGACAACAGTGGGACAGTCTAGTCTATTGCCTGGGCTCAGGTCGACACTAAATTCAAGTCAGATGAAGATGACGGGGAATCATGGTTTCACACCTGGACATTTCCCAAGGGTCAGGTGTAGAATTTAGGAAGCACACTGAGCCCATCAAACAGTTGGTATATACTGGAAGAATAGTTCCATACCTTATGCTTTTTCTGGGGCTAACCATAACCACTTTTGCTTCACCTTTCCCATCAGAAGCATTGACTGCAAAGCAACATATATGAGAAAATAATGTGTATGTAGCTAAAAGGCCTGGATATTCACACAATGTAAATGAGCAGCCAATTATTCTGCAGCTAATGGTGAGCTGCTGAGTTGGAACATGTTCAGGTATGCGTGTAAGGCTCAAATAATTTTTATTAATTTTTAAGATCATCTGGATCATCTCATCTGAAGCCAAAAACATTAATACTTGCATTAATTATTGTTCATAATACAGTATATTCTTTGACTCTTACTGCAGTCATATGAATCTTTGCTCACAATGACTTTCTGAAAAAGATCACCTTGGAGAAGAGGACTTAGGTTTGTTTTCAGCTTGGTGAAAAATCCTTTTCTAGAATAGCAGTCCTGTTTCTGCCTTTGTTTTTCCTGTGTTTCTGTTCTGAGTGCCTCTTCCTGCCTTTGTAAAATATGGGAATAATGATGTAGGCTTGACTATGCATATAAATTGAATAATTTGCAATAATGCTCTAAAATGCCACTGGGATGGAATTCAAAGGGCTGTTTGCAAAAACAATTGCTTTTTTTAAAATTAATTTCTGAAACATGAATGCAGAAAGTGGCTGGATGGCTCAGGGGATCAAAAATGGCACAGAGTGACTTTCATGTCCTGGTCACTGCTTGAGACCCTGCTCAGGCTGAAGAGTAACTGGAAGCTATTTCTGAGAGAAAAATATTTTAGGTCTCTAAAAGTTTAATATAATAATCTATGTTGAGGTTATAAGCAAGGTTGAAATTTACTGAGAAGAATAACAAAGGCTCAATTTTACTACATATTTTGGAGAGATGGGTTTTTTTAAGGTCTTTCTACCGATGAAATATAAATCTATCTTTGTTTTTAAATTGCAATCATTTAATCACAGATATTGTGAAGCAAAACATCGTTCATATCATTAGCCTAAACTATAACTGGTTACCCTTTCTCAGACCTATATACATTTTTTAGCCAGTATTATTAGTGCTGCTGATGTATTCTCATGAAAGTAATTACATGTGTCAGGTTGGTTGTATAACGGGAAGGTAGAAGACACTGAAGCCACTTAAATCAGACTGGAAGAAAAAGGAAATTCTGTTTTCAGGATAGAGAAGGGGAAAATGGATGAGCCCGGGATCTACAGAGCAGTCAGTCTCACCTCTGTGCCTGGCAAAATCTTGGAGCGGATTCTCCTGGAAGGTATGCTGAGGCACATGAAAAACAACAAGGTGCTTGGTGACAGCCAGCATGGCTTCACTAAGGGGAAA
>JASSUY010037837.1:0-14747 GCA_032466535.1 Forpus xanthops | reverse complement strand
CCAATCTAAACTTCCCCTGTTTAAGTTTGAACCTGTTACCCCTTGTCCTCTCACTACAGTCCCTAATGAAGAGTCCCCCTCCAGCATCACTAAAGGCCCCCTTCATATACTGGAAGGCTGCTATGAGGTCGCCATGCAACCTTCTTGTCTCTAGGCCGAACAGCCCAAACTTTCTCATCCTATTTAATACAGAAAGCTTTCATTGGCTTTTGTGCCTATGTGAATACACACTTGAATTATTATTGAACTTGTGAAGAAAATAATATTAAAAAGCACTTTGAGGCCACTGTAAAAAAAACTAATTTCAGAATTCATACAATTACTAGTAGTATGTTTAGCAATGTTATTAGAATGATTGTAGGATAAGAGAGAAAGTTCTTTTAAAAACACTCTGTCTTGAAACAAGTTTGTGAGACACTGAATAAACAAAGAATTGGGAAAAGTGGGGAAAATAATTGCTTCAAACCAGTGGCCTTCAGGAATATGCTGTATTTCACTGTACTGAAACAAATTATCCAATGAATATATTCAATAACTTGTCATGACTAAGGGCAAACCAGAATGTTTACCTGAAGTAAGCTTCTTTAAGAATAACAGTTGCCTGAAATTGAGGAAACAGGGAAGATGCTAGTAAAAACAGAATACACAAATAAGAGGATAAGTTGCTGTCCTGTAGCTTTCACAAAAGTCAGAGTTCCTTTTAATTAAAGGATTTGAAGTTCTGGCTTCCTACTTGATTCCTTGGGAAGCTTTGATGTTAGCTTTCATGTACCATTGGCTGTGATGAATTTTACACATTATATCAGACTTTTAAGAAGTTTTGACCTTTCCTGCAGGGAAAGATCCAGACTCCAGTAACCCATATCTTTTATTTTAAAAAGTAATAAGTCTTCATTGCATCGAAGACTGAATTTGGCCCTATAGGTTTCTCCCTAGAGCCTCTGTCAACCACTCTTCAAGAGCCTTTCCTAGGTAGAGATTTGGCTTCCAGTGGAGTCTAGGCACATTCGCTATGTTAATTAGGAAAAGCTGTTTCTCTTTCTATTCTTAGTCATCCATCCAGCATTGTTGACAATGGCAAGGAAAAAAAACAAGCAAAAAAAAACAAACAACCTACACCATTTTTGTCTCAGTCTCATTGCATTGGGTCTTCAAGCTGAGTTTTAACCTACAACAGGATAGCCAGCATCATAGCCATGCTGGGATTTTTCTGTCGCTATTGAGTTTTCTTTGCAAAGCCCTTTGTGGTGAATGGTGACAATATAAACCACCAAAATAGTTGCAGAATAGTAAGGTTTTGTCCTTGTTGGAATTAATTTGTTATGCTGATTGACTAAATTTCTTAATGTTGTTTTATGGGACATCAGAAACTAAGAGAATAGGATGAAATCTATTTAATTCCTGCAGCAAACACAGTGCTAAATCAGACATTAGTCCCAAAATCATATTTAAATGGGGTTAAAATAACCATGTAAAAGTCTAAGTTATTATAGAACGTGCTGGCTGCTTGATTCTTGCCATCTGTAAGAATTGCTTCATTAGGTTTCTGAGCATATGTTGCTATTGACCAAAGGACATGGATAATTTTACCAATTCATTTTCTGTATCTCATGTCTGTGTACTATGTTTACCAAGATATCCATCCCTAGAATAACAGAATGATTACCCAGATTTCTTGAGGGTTTTGTATTTGTTTCAAAAACTACATCTGAAGTGTTCCTTATACGAAGAAATGGCAACTTGTCATTCCAACTGTCATGTCCTCGTTGTAGGGAGTATTAAAATGAAGACTGTCTTTGTCACAAGAAGCCAACCTGGTAGGCCTAGAGAGATTCTCACCTTTTCACAGAAACACAGACTAGTTTATGTTGAAAGGGATCTCTAGAGGTCATCCAGTCCAACTCTCCTGCTAAAGGAGGTTCACCCAACGCACATTACACAGGAATGTGCCTAGGGAGGTTTTGTATGTCTCCAGAGGAGACTCCACAGCCTCCCTGGGCATCCTGTTTGAAAGCTCTATCATTCTCAAAGTAAGTTCTTCTTCATATTCAGATGGAACTTCCTGTGTTTCAGTCTGTGCCCACTGCCCCTTATCCTGTCACTGAGCAAAGCTGAAAAGTGTCTTGACACCAGCCCTTGACGTATATGTATTAATTGATAATATCCTCTCAGACAATTCTTCTCCTGGCCAAACAGGGCCAGCTCTCTCAGCTTTTCTGCAAACCAGAGGTACTGCTGTCCCGTAATCATTGCTGTAGCGCACACACACACACACCCTCCCCGATCCTCTCTTGTAATTCCTTGACTTTCTTGAACCAGGAAGCCCAACACTGGACACAGTGCTCCAGATGTGGCCTCACTAGGGTTGAGCAGAGGGGGAAGATTACCTCTCTCAGTCTGATGGTCACACTCCTCCTGATACATCCCAGGATAGCGTTGACTGTCTTGGCCACAAGGGTACACTGCTGGGACAACTTATTGTCCACCAGAACTCTCAAGTCCTTCTCTGTACAGCTGCTTTTCAGCAGGTCAACCCCTAACCTGTATTGGTGCAATAGGATATTCCTTTCTAGTCCAGAACCCTGCACTTACCTTTGTTGAACTTCAATAGGTTTCTCTCAGCCTAACTCTTCAGCCTGTCCAGGTCTCACTGAATGGCAGCATAGACTTCAGGCATATCAGCCACTCCTCCCAGTTTTGCATCATCAGCAAATTTGCTGACAGTGCACTCTATACCTTCATTCAGGTCACTAATGAATATGTTGAAGAAGACTGGAACCAGTATTGATCCCTGGGGGATACCGCTAGCGTCAGGCCTCCAACCAGACTGCACTGCTAATTACAGCCCTCTGAACTCTGCCGTTCAGTCAGTTCTTAATCTACCTCACCATCCACACATCTAACCCACACTTTCTAAGCTTACCTATGAGGATGTTATGGGAGACAATGCCAAAAGCCTTGCTGAAATCATGATAGAAAATACTGTTCTTCCCACATCTACCCAGCCAGTCATCCCATCACAGAAGGCCATCAGATTGGTCAAGCATAATTTCCCCTTGGTGGATTCATGCTGATTACTCCTGAAAACCTTTTTTAAATTTTATTGAACTAGGAAATGTGTCCCTGCCCATGGCAGGGGAGTTAGATCTAGATGATCTTAAGGTCTTTTCTAACCCAAACCATTCTATAATTCTATGAAACAGTAGCATGCAACTTACCTACCTGGACTCTACCTCATTCTTCTGTGGACAGTTTGTAAAGAATTTCAAAATGTCTTTCCTTCTTTCTGTCTTGCAATTCTTTCTTGGAAATGGGAACATCAGGATACTGTTCTTTCTCCTCAGTCAGTCTCATTTTTAATAAACTCTAAATGGATTTCTTTGAACTCTGTCATTACTGTACATACATAAATAGTAAAAAATTGTTCTGGGAGACTGATACAGAAGGTTGGTAAACTATGAGTAAACCAGGTAACCCAAAAACAGCTTCTCTGTGACAGGTTTTCAAAAGTGTGCTTTGCACATTCCACTTCTTGCCATATGCATCACAGTAGATTATGAGTTGATAATTTGACACAAATATATCTTACTCTGTCACAAAATGAATTTCCAGAAAGGCTTGTTTGTGTGTCCTCATGAGACAAAAATTCATAGAGCTGTTGCACTTCAGTGTCGTCTTTAGGTTGGATATAAGGAATATGTTCTTCCCTATGACGGTGGTGAGCTGCTGACTCAGATTGTCCAGAGAAGCTGTGGCTGCCCCATCTCTGACAGTGTTCAAAGCCAGGTTGGACCGGGCTTGGAGCAAGCTAGTCTAGTGCCAGGGGCTTGTAACTGAATGAACTTTAAAGTACCTTCTAACCCAACCCATTCTAGGATTCTATGATTCAACTTGCTTTTTCCTGCAATGATGTAACTCATCTACTGTCTGGACCCTCTCTGCTACCACCAGACAAAAGTGTGTTCATAATATTTGCAGAATTCATGGGGAAAGGCATACATTTTCTGTATTTCTCCTCATAAATTAAAAAAAAAGAAAACCCTGCAATATTAATTAACCACAGGGAAAAAAAGAATAAAAAAGACTGTTGCATTCCTATCTGAGACTGCAAATGTGGCTCTGTTTGTGTCAAGCACTGGAGGAAGGGAATGTAGTGCTGAGGAAATGGCACTAACAACTTGCTTTGGAGATTAGATGAGGGAAATAAAAGTGTTCAATATTACCAGTGTAGAATGTCTGGGTCAGAATATTGAACATGATGGGAAGAGGGTTATACAGCTCACATACACCATTAAAAGGGTCATGCTACAGGTTGTTCTAGAAACAATTTCAGTTGCATTAGCAGTGCTGAGCCTGACATTAAATGTCATGTTCAATTGCAGCTTACTTAAGGTGATGCCTGTGGATGTAAAACTAGTGAAAAGGCAGATGAATGTTTTATGTAACAATAACTGGAAGATCAATGGGAGATTTGCCAAAGACTGCTGAAAGGTATAGAGGAAAATGTATCCACAACTTGCGTTATTAAACTGTGCTTTTCTATGTGAATCTTTATTTTCTCCCCCTTTGCCTAGATATTATTATAAGAGAAACATGTAAGTTTGCAACTGAAAAACATTTTTGAAAATAGTCTTATTTGGCAGTGGGGTGTGAATTCAATGGCATACTCATTAATTTTTGCCTCTGATTTGTTGTTTCCAGTCCAAAGATTCTTTCTGTATCTGTTTCAGCAGAATTTTTTGTGCTCTGTATCACTGGACACTGCAATGCTACTGCACTAACATAATTTCACACTCAGTATCTTTGTTATTTGGCTTGAGGCTTTTAGCCACTTCAAATTGTTAAAAGTGTTCTTCTCTTGAATAAGTCCAAGACAGAAATAAGTATAATACTTCAGATTTCCAATTAACATTTGATTCCTTAGTAATGAATTGTGGATTAGACAGCTACATGTACAGCACGTGTCTCCAGGATGCCCAGAATTCTCTTAGTTGTTTCTGCTATAAAATTGGATATTTGGAAATCCTGGGCAAACACCAAAAAAATCCTTAAGTTATAATTAGAGAAATTTTGCAGCAGAAATACAAATGTATTTCTGTAAACAAGGGATGTAGACTAGCCTTAAAGGAAGGTCTGCAATATTGTCCCAGATTTGATGTTATTGATCACTCTGACAGGGATCAGCTCCTTTCATCACAAGCTAAGGCAAGATAGCTCGCTGTTTCTCTTCAGTTCCCACTGAAATAGCGAATAAGTGTCAGTTTAAGGCACGAATTGATTCAAAAAATTCCTCAAAGATTATCCTTGAGCAGTCATTTTAAAGTTTGTGATGCTGCTGGCCAGGCAGAATTGTTGTGTATTGTATCATTCCATCTGAGACCATGTTGTTGACTCGTGCGGTTATGATCATAATTGCTGTGCAGGCACCTTCATGAGTACCTGAGCATGATTTGGAATTAGGTGATCATCCACCACCAGCATGGAGTTAGGAACTTTATTATTACTATTTCTTCTAAAGTATTGACTTAAAGTCACATTTACAAAAAAAAGGGTTCATTATACCAGGGAGGGGATAGGCAGAAAATAAAGATGTTCCTTCCCCAGAAAAAGTCTAAGCTTTAGAAAAAAGCTTGAGACTCAAGAGGCAAACCAATGCAAAGGGTTTAAATTACAGTTATATTGCATGAAGAATGCACAATTACTGATAGCGATCATCTTGATGGCAGCAGCTTCTACTAACCTAACTGATGACAGATGTTAGTGGTTTGTCAGGACTGTGGATAAGGCAGGTTATGAATGTTTTGAAATGGGTAAGATGTCACCTGTATGTGCCTATAAATATAAAATGGTCTAGAAGTTATGTATGAGAATGAATGTACAAAGTATCATTGGAGGAGAGAATTCAGGGGAGTTATAGCAAGAAAATTTCAGGTGTTGAAAGATCTTTAGGTACTCTGATGTGAGAAGGAAATTTGAAGCTATGTAAATGGTGGGAATAGCGGTAAAGTGGAAAGGCGAGCACAATATAAAGGTATGAAAGTGAGATTGGAAAGAATGTTCATTTTTAACTGCCATAAAATCAAGAAACAAAATGAAGAAGCTTTGATAGGAGCTTTACCACTGTATATGGGCACAATCAACCACATCTTCAGTAAACTGCAAAGGAAAATGTAGACTGACTCCTGGTCAAGTGCTTTGGCAAGTTAGCACATTTTATCTAACATTTTTTCACTGCAGCTGATCTCTACAGTGGAACAGAATAAGTTTCAATAAAATCTGCATAAAGATAGCACAAACATCTAGTACAAAATTTAGGATTTCTAATGGAGATGAGATAGAAATGCTATCCTGACTGATTGGAAGTGACCTGGGGCTGGAAATTTATGCCCCAACTCAGGTGGAGCAGGATTTGACCATGTTTTCTGACATGTTGTGCCTGTGTTCTCATCAGAAAGCTGCAGAATCAAGAAAACCTTCCTTCTTCATTTTTGTGGACATGTTTTAAAAACTTTTGCATTCCTAAGAGATGCATTAGAACATTTTACACCTTGCTGCTATGAAGGCTTGGGTTAGAAAGAACATTCAGATTGGGGGTCTAGATGATGAATAATTTCCTATGTCCTTTATTCACATCAGGTTGTTCCCAAAATTCTCCATGTGAGCTTCATGATTTAAATTAGAGGTAGGCAATGAAATAACTAATTTTTAAGGAATCAAACCAAGCTAATTCTTCAGCTGTAACTGAAGCCATTGTAGTTCAGTTTTAGTCCTGCGTAATAAGAATTTATTAATATATTTAACTAATGATTTATAATTTATTCTAATGATTAATATATTTCTTTAGATTTGAACTGGATCACTGTAGAAAATACATCATTAACTAAAAAGTTGCATAATGAGCATGGAATTAAAAATGTGGCTTCATCTAGAGAAAAACTATAGCTCCCTGCTTAACCTGCTGGAGCCTAGTTGCCATTTGCCTTTCCAATGCTGCACCTTAATTTCTTTCAGACTTTCTAAGGGCTGGACAGAAGACATTTCGCCATGTTGCACTAGTGATAAGAGTGATTCCCCCATGGTCACTAGAAACTGATGGAGAGTGGATGGGAAAATTTTACACCTCCTAAGACCCTGACTTTCTCCTCTTCTAATATAACCTATACAGACATGCATAAACCAGTATAGAGATGCATACATGTGGTCATGACATGTTTGCAAATGACCTCCATGAGTGGAATTTCTGGAGGCTCTCTCTCAGATCTAAGAATCCTTGCAGGCACTTACGGGATCTTGTTACATTCCACAACTCCTCACTCTTCAATACAGGAATGAAGAGTATGGTTGCCACATGTACAAACAATTCAGAATTCACTTTAACAATGAAGAGCCTTCAAAGTAAAGATGATCTTGAAATAATTTGCAAAATAGAATGATGTGCTTCTGGTGATGTCCCCTGGGCAACAAAAAAAAAAAAAAAAAAGGATGAATTTCTAAAATTATTTAAGAATGTATTTTCTCTTCATGTCCTTAGATGTCAAATTCGATCTCTCTTTGCTGGGATTTCCACGCAGAATATGTCTTCAGCTCAGTAGAAATTAAGTTTAATAATTTTAGCCTGCTGAGGCCCAATATTGCCATATGCTTTTGTAAATTCTTTGTGATAAAGTTATGAATGATGACTAACTTCACTTTATGACATTCTTAGCATAGAAGGAAATTCTGGAATGAGGAACTTGTATACAAAACAAAAATCTATTCTCAGATATGACTTGTCTTAATGTTAAAATCACATAATTGAGAAAGAAAAAAACACAACATGCAAAAAATTCTATGGGATTTCCAGATAAATTATTTTGTTTTGTGATCTAAGTGCATCTTGTTTTCTTTTTCTTTCTTTTTCACTTTTAGTCTGAATGAGAGTCTATCACTGCTTCATAGTGACCTGACTGAGCCACACATTTAGTGTTCAAGCTGACCCGCACTCTTGGACCAGTGTCTCTGGAGTAGCTGAAGAGTCAGGATCTTCAATTTCCTTCTCCTCAATCCATTTGTGACTCCTTTGTCTATCTAACAAAATATCTCAGCCTTTTCCTTCTTTCTGAAGTAAAAACAGAAAATTTACAGAAAAAGTTGGAGTAGATTTAAAGGACAGTATTCAAAATGTCATTTCCCTCTCCTTACACCTTCCCAAGCCAGGGATAGACATTCATATAGCCAGAGAGAAGCTACATCGTCATTCCCCCCTGTGTCTAAAGAACAATATCTATAAAAATGTAATCCCAGGAAAAAACTGACAAAAGCTTTTTGTTGAGGACTAAATCCATCCTGCTTAGGGCAGGCTTTCTCCCTATTATTATACCATGCCTTTTTTTGCAAAATTCTAATGGATCCATGTAATAAAATTGGCATATTAGTTATTCTAAAATATTCTGAATGTCAGAATATTTTGCTGAAATGGAGTTTGAGTGATGTTTTTTGATCTAAACTGAGGTAGAGAAGCAGTACTATTGACTTCAGTGGGGAATGATGTGACCTAGGTAATTTTATAAATTTTATCAGTGTCTTGTGTCAGTAAATGGCAAATACCTTTACTTACAGAATGACTCAAACTTTTAGTCTAGAGAGTTAGTTTTAAGCTTAGCTAAATATGTCACTGCTTCCTTTTGTTAGCACAATATTCTTATTTCATGAATATGCATTTTTGCTTAATGCCTATGTAATGCATTACTAATTTCCTTTGTGTGTGGGATAGTAGTCTTTCAGTCTCACAAGTTTTAACTTGCCTTTTTTTTATTTCTTTTATTCAGTAAATTAAAAAAAAAAAAAAGAATGGAAGAAAAAGGTTATTTTCATTCCATCAGTACTGAGAGAAATTGAAATTTAAGGGAATATCCTTGCCGTCAGTCTTAGGTTACTCTGGCATCTAATTAATAGACTCTGATGTGGCTCGAATCATTAGAATCTATATCCTAACGGAATCTGTGCAATAAGTGAACCCAGAATGTGATTGAGAGCAATTATGTCAGAAGGCAAAATACCTTATCTGAATTTCATACAACCAAGCAATTTTATGTAAAGATAAACTTTCAAAAACTATGTGGTGGGTTTTTTTCTATGTAATTTCTTAAGGCACTCTAGAAAAATAACCAAACACACTATATTATACAGAAGTGATTCTGCTTTTTGAGTGTAAACAACAAATAAACTAGCAACTTCCACAGCAATGTAAATTATTTACATTTAATTACCTTTTAATTTTGAAAGCAGTCATAATCTTGATTTTACATTCCCAGTTTTCCTCTATGGTAAGAGTTTCATAGTATATGATGTTTTTGTAAGGTTTTTAAAATATAAAACCACTGCACTAATCAAAGTAAGTTATTAAGAATTTGACAGAAGACCTGCAGTTCTTCTACGTTTTCTAAAAGAGAACATTTTAATCTTGATTTAAGAGTTATATTATTAAAGGAAAAAGAATTTAAGTAGTCCTCAGTATTCTTTGTGGAACATTTAATAACCATCAGTATTTTATTGAAATGTAAAGTTCTGAAGGAACTTAAACAGAAATATTTTCCACGTGAAAATCTCTTGCACTTCTGTGTTTAAACTGGAGACAAATAAAAAAATAAGCTTTGTTTATAATATTGTTTCATGATAGTATTTTTCTATTCTATATTTTTGGTTTCCAAATCCATTTTAGAAAAGAGTAATAAGTGAACAAGTAAAAGCATAACAGTTCTAAAAAAACCTTTTCTTTCTAAGATCCTGTATTTATAAAGTAGATAGATATTCTAGCCAACAGCCATTTTTTGACACTTCATATTTCCCAGTAAGTGACAGAAAAGAAAACCCTCTTGTAATATCTCAAATGAAACTGAGTATCTCAAGAAGAGAAGTAAACAAGGGAAAACACTTCCCTCCAAGAAAACATTTCATAATCAATGGGATGCTAATCAAGTTTTGCAAAAATAGCTTTAAATGAGCTAATGTAACAGGAATAAAGATATATTTATGTGAATAATAAATGCATTCATGAAATCTGGAGCTTCCTTCTCATGTTTTATTTCAATTGTTTCTCCATTTTATCTCATGTCTGCTTGGAAATTATAATTGATATATCTGTACCAGGGGGATGTCAGCTAATGTCATCAGAAGTCGAAACCCTGATGTGAAGTTTTGAATTAGTACTGGGAATTAAAATATTATTATTATTGCTGCTTCCAATCTAAGCTAAAATAATCTAAAATATTGTGACAGAAAGTGGTCGCAATGAACTTTCTGAATACACTGCAATGCTTAAAGTCGCATACATATAGGTGGCATACTGTGGCCAGGCAAAAAGTAAGCTTATTGCTTTTGTATTAACTGGAAACCATGTGAATTTAATGTGCTATTGAGCCAAAACTGATGCAATGTACCTTGACTCTCAGGAGGGCTCACTGCCTTAGAATCAGTACCCCATTAAATTGCATTTTCATAGCTCCTGTGTGGGAAGAATAAGACACTTCATAATCACTGCTGTTTCTAGAAAGAGTTTTTATAATGCTGCTGACATTCATGTGTGAAAAACAATGCCTAGAACAGGGCTGTAAGTGGGAGGAAGGGGGTTGAAGTGAAAAAAGTGTGAACACAGTGTTACTCTCTTGGATCTGATATCTCATAGGTGATATTGCCTCTGTATGAAGGCAAGATACTCCAGGTCAGGCAGCTGCACCTGATTGAAGCTACTCCTGAGTTCCTTCACAAGCAAAGAAGCAATGTCCTGCCATTTAGTGAGTTCCCATGGTTATACTCAGAACAGCAATTTTTGATCTTTTTTTTTTTTTTTTTATATATATTGTTGGTGTTTTTTTAAGACGGTGAAGTTATGATCAGTTTTTGCCCACTAATCCAATTCATGTTCTGAATGGATAGGGAAAAAAAAAAACCTCTTTAGCCCACAGCTGTGTCTCTGAATCATTGGTGTCTGATGGTATAACCTTTGTCTTTAGTTGCAGTTCTTCCTAAAATGGCAGCTGTAAGAGTTGGTAATGTTTTTTTGATTAGCACCCTGGAAAAATGAGAATCCTTCTGACTCTTCTAGCATGTTTTGTATAGTCTGAGATGCTTACCTAGCCCCATGCTGGACTTCAGTTGAGTCACTAGACAGAATGACCTAAGATTCTATTACTTCCTTTCAAGCTTCCAGTCACATTTACATCACATTTTATAGTGAGACTGAGAATTTCCTGATGTCTTGATTTAGAATTCAAGTTCTCCATACTGAGCTGCTATAATTTTAATAAAAACCAAGGTTTAACAGCTCTGGAAATCAGACTACATACATATAGGTACTAGGACATTTAAAGTCTGAATTCACACTAGAAGTGGGACAGGTTTTATCTGTATTGGTTGACAACACTGGGAGGTACCTACAGATATGATGATTCTCAATCACCTCTCTAAATGAAGATATTTTAGTAAACTATAAACTATAGCTGAAATAGAACTGTAGTGCAAAACCACTGGGTGAGATACATAAAGATATTTCATCTAAGATGCCATGGTACATAATGATAATGGTAACGTCTGCTTGTGAAATCCTTTTTTGTGTCCATCATTTTCATAGCTGCGTATTTATTCTTTTTCAGTAGATCTGGTCAGTAAAGACCTAACAGGATTTTAAATAAGACTTTAATTCCCTTCCTCCTCACTGCTGATGTCTAGATTAATGAACTAATAGTGTGGACTGACGGGGTTTCTTAATTCACGTTCTAGAGGGTTTGTATTTTGTTTCTTTGCTCTATTTTCAACAGTTCTGCAAAAATTATGTGCTTGGGGGGACGTAATTTTACAGAAAACAGACTGGCTATAAAAAACAGGTGGAATGGTTTTTAAACATGGCTGCGTTAAGCAAAGCTGTATGAAACTGTTGATGAGCAGATATGAGTCTGGCACACAAGCTAGGGGTTGTTTAGTGGAAAGCTTACAGAAAAAAAAAGGCAGAAAAATTCTATCTCCAGCTGAAACGGCAGGAATTATTTAGGGTAGGCTGAATGTTTTACCAACGTGCAAATTTGTCTCTGACATGAATAGTTAATTAAAAGTCTATCATCTGGATCTTTCAGGGTTTGGAAGAAATATCTGTCTTTGGTAATATTTTGCCAACTTTTCAGCAGCACTGATGTCATTCACACAATGTTTCCTTCCAGTGTACACAAGAAACAGTTACATGACTAAGAACCTCTACACCAAGTCTAATTGGTTCAGTGTGTTCTGGAGGTCAGGGAATAGGTGGGAAGCATATTTCCTACAGTACCTCAGCAGTATGACTGGAGCACGCATATTATAGAATCCAATTTTGGAACATAAATAATGCCTTATACAGGAATAGCACTATGGGGCTTGGAGCAATCTGGAAGGACAGATTTTGGTGCTAGGAATTGTCTGGAGTTCAAATTGTGCAGCCATGTTAATTTTAGTATCATAGAATGGTTTGGTTTGGAAGGGACCTTAAAGTTCATCCAGTTTCAACCCTCTGCCGTAGGGAGGGACACCTTCCACTAGACCAGGTTGCTCCAAGCCCCTTCCAACCTTGCTTTGGACACTGCCAGGGGTGAGGCAGCCACGGCTTCTCTGGGTAATCTGTGCCAGGGCCTCACCACCCTCACAGGGAAGAACTGCATCCCAGTATTTAACGTGAATCTCCCCTGTTTAAGTTTTAACCCATTGCCCCTAGTTCTAACCCTACAGTATGGCTATGGGGAACACTGATTGTTTCTTCTTTTAAATATGAATGTGGATTTTCCTTGAGTGAGCAATACTGGCAGAGGCCTGATCTGCCGTTGGGGCTCCATTGTGAGCCTCCTTACATTTGAGTATTCTGTGATGTCTTTGATATTTGAAGTGAAGGATGTATTTGACATCATGGATCAGAACCATGAGCACTTTGAGGAGCACAGCACTCTGAAACACTGCTACAGAGCAGGCTGAGTGGAAGAAAGATTTGGTGAGAAAAACAAGGATATTACTTATAGAATCCCAGACTGGTTTGGGTTGGAAGGGACCTTAAAGCTCATCCAATTCCAACCCCCTGACATGGGCAAGGGCACTTTCCACTAGACCATATTGCTCAAGCCCCATCCAACCTAGCCTTGAATACAGCTAAAGAAGTGTTCTTTATTCAGTTTAGCAGGTGAAACCTCACTTGTGTCAGTGGACTTGTACCAATACATCTCTGTGCCCTACTGGGATGCAAGCAGGAGCAAAAATTTAACCAGGTGTCCAAATCGTGATTAGACTATATGCAAACATGTATTGTAACATTGCAAAAATGCTACTTTTGGAGTTCAGGAACTTTAACTGCCTTTTTAAATCTTCATCTTATATTTGTTTATGCCTTTTTGGTTGTCTTCTCTCTCTTTCTCATTCATGTTCAGTCTAGAGAAGGCTCCAGGGACAGCTTGTAACAGTCTTCCAGTATCTAAAGGAGACCTACAAGAAACCTGGGGAGAGGCTTTGGACAAGGGCCTGTAGGACAAGACAAGGGGGAATGACTTTAAACTTAGAAAGGGGAGATTAAGATGAGATCTTAGAAAAAAGGTTTTTCCTTTGGGGGTAGTGAGGCGCTGGCACAGGTTGCCCAGAGAAGCTGTGGCTGCACCATCCCTGGCAGTGTTCAAGGCCAGGTTGGATGGGGCTTGGAGTAGTCTGGTCTAATGGAAGGGATTGGAACTGGATGAGCATTAAGGTCCCTTCCAGCCCAAACCCTTCCATGATTCTATATTCCTGATTCCATCTGAGGTATATGAGACAAGAAAAAGAGGGGTGGGTGGGGAGGAGTAAAATATAAGCAGGGTTTCTTGTGGTTCTGTTTGGATTTCTTGCTCCATGAGCGGAACAGAACTTCTAGGTTAACTGTATTTGACACCCAGATAATTCAGCTACCTGTAATTAACTCAGACTACTTGTTGCCTTCAAACACAAAACCATCAGGATTCTGATGCAAGACAGGTTGAATAGAGCCTTATGTAGCATGATCTAATGCAAGGTGTCCTTGCTCATGGCAAGGGATTGGAACTGAATGAGCTTAAGGTCCTTTCCAACCCAAACAACTCTATGATTCTATGATTCTGTGAAGGCTTCGTTCCCTTGGTAGTGGTATTTGGTGCAAACTAAGCCCCAGTAGGGGAATACTAGAGATCACTTTGTGCCTAGCATGAAATAAAAGTTTATGGCAAATGACACAAAAATGCTTGTGTTCATGTAATTGTCAGACGAGAATTGAAAGGAATGTGAAGGTTGATTTAGAAGCAGCTGTACTAGATAAAAATACCATCTGGGTAGTGTCTGTGCTCTGTGGAATGCAAAGAAAAGTATGGCATTGGGAGTGTTTGAGAAAGCAATGTTCCTCCAAATGCCTTGAGAGAGTGTATCTCTTCTGGGCCTGCTGCTTCTCCATATATCTGCTTCTTGCTTATCAAAAGTCTTATAGCAATGAATGTAATGTTTGTTGCCTATTGTAAGGCCTATAAGCAAAGTTGGAAGCCACTACATCATATCTCACTGAATCTTCTGAGCTTCAGTGTTGGTGGTAATAAATTCAGAAAAAAATACATAATTTTTTAATTAGTAGTTACTTCTTTGGTTTTTTAAACTTCAAATCAATAATGTGTGGTATCTAATATTCACTTGTGTTGGTTGGGCTTTAGGCTTTGTCGTAGTTTGAGGCCCCTCAAACAGTTCTGTGCACCCCCCCCTCTTTCTTC
>JASSUY010037836.1:0-26915 GCA_032466535.1 Forpus xanthops | reverse complement strand
GGTCTCACAAGAGCAGAGTAGAGGGGCAGGATCACCTCCCTCATTTTGCTGGTCACACTCCTTTTGATGCAGCCCAGCATGAGATTGGCTTTTTGGGCTGCAAGAACACACTGCCGGCTAATGTTCATTTTCTCATCCATAAACAAAGATGGTGTAAAGTGCTCTGAATTTTTGGATTGCAAAAATTACTCTGGGTCTTCTATTAGGCATTTTTAGCTTTCAGACTGTGCATTTCAATTACGCTTTGTGTATTCTAGCCTTTGTGAGGACAGGAAAGGATTGTGCTGTAATATAATCCTATAATAAATAGCACTGAACTCTTTAAATTAGAAATACATTTGGAAAACATTAAGAAGTTTGCAAGTGGCTACCCAGAGCAATTTTGGTATTTTTTTCTTTTTTTAAAGAATGCACTAAACTTACAAATCTCTTGATTTCTAGAGAAGACCATATTTAGTGTATGTGTAGCAATCCATGTAAATTTTAAGCCAAATGAAAAATGCTTTTATTTGCATCCAGTTGACCTCTTCAGGTTCATTGGATATTTAGATATGGGCAAAGGGAAAAAATTTGCTGTCTGGCTGCTATATCTAAAGCCATGAGTCAACCAGCACTTACCTCAGTCTTCTGTGGGAATCCATCTAGTTTGAAGAGCTAATAGGTGGAAGCCCACAGGAGGTGAAATCCTAGATAGGGCAGAGTAAATGTAGCTTCAGGAGAATAAGACAACCTCAAGACTGAGAACTGCAAAATGGTTTTATCTTTGTTGTAGTTTAACTCCAGATGTCAACTAAGCACCACACAGTCATTTGCTCACTCCTGGCTGGTAGGATGGGGAGAGATTCAGAAGGGTAAAAGTAAGAAAAATTATGGGTTGAGATAAGAACAATTTAACAGATAAAACAAAAGCTGCACACACAAGTAAAGCAAAACAAGGAATTAATTCATCACTTCCTATCACAGGCAGGTGTTCAGACATACCCAGGATGGCAGAGCTCCATCACGTGTGATGGTTACCTGGGTAGACAAAATGTCCTAACTCCTCCTTCTTCCCCTAGCTTTATGTGCTGACCATGACATGTTAAGGTGTGTGGGATATCCTTTGGGTTAGTTGGGGTCAGTTGTCCCACCTGTGTCCCCTCCCTACTTCTTGTGCACCAACAGCCTGTCACTGATGAGGTGGCTGTGAGGCAGAAGAGTCCTTAACACTGTGTAAGCAATGCTCAGCAATGATTAAAAGATCCCTGTGTTATCAACACTGTCTACAGCACAAATCAAAACATAACCCCATACAAACTACTATAAAGTAAATTAGTTCTACCCAGACAAAACCAGGGCACTTTTCAATTTTTAATTTCCACACACCGAATATAGCTATAAACCTATCCTATGACATGCTCGTGCTCTTTGCATTTCAAGACATCTTACCTTCCAGGAACCAAAATGGATCCACAAGGATTTGAGTATGATATACTATAATAAGAATAGATAACAAAATACAAGTAGTTGCACTAATTTCCAGGCCTTTTTCAGACTCACACATAATCCCATTTCTATTGTAATATAATTTGATGACAAGTCCCTGTATTTTTGGCAGAATATACGAACTTGACTCTTTATGTCTTTTATTGTCAGGATAATCCTCTTAAAACCTTTTTTTTTTTTAATCTCTGCAGGTGATTTTTTTTTTAAAGGATTACACATGTTTTATTATTGCTATAATCTTCTTCGGTTTGAGTATTTAATATCTTCCATCAAAATTTGTGGGCAGGTTACGCAGAGAATCCCCATATTTTGACTACATACAAGTGTTTTAGGTAAAAAAGTAACACCACTTTCAATATATAAAATAAATAAATAACAGACAAGGTTCTTCATTATGCTAGTAAACAGAACCTGGTTCTGGCATACATCCTATTTAATATGTAGACAAAGGTCTCATCTTACCTAGATTTGAGCCTAGCCCTTATTTCCAGAGGTCAGTTTCTCTAGTTTGGTGGTTCTAGTCCTGCTCATACAACTTCTCTGTTTCTTGCTTATAACCCCTGACTTCCCCATTCATGAAGATAATTTCACAATATACCATATTTGCTCAGAGGGTCAAATTTAGCTCCAGAAAAGGTCACGAGGCTACTGGTACTATTTCCTTGCACAAGAGCAGCAGCAGACTCTCTGTAGTACTATTGATGGGTGCACACTTGATATGCTGAATACTATTAGCCCCCTTTTCAACATTACCAGTGAGCTATGCTGCTGGGATTTTTCAGTTTAGGGTTTATGGCAAGCCACAGACACAGTCCCCATCAACTTGGCTTCTCATCAAGGATTTGTTCTACTGGTGTAGGCCCTCCACATTCATGATAGAAGGGAAAGAGTTCAGTCATGGATGTCTTGCAGCCCTGACCCATCCACAGTCCTTTTTAACAGAACATTTCTGTGCTCCTGCTTTCCTCAGGCACTGGTTTCTCAAGAAAGGCAGTCTTGCTGCTAGGCCATCTGCACTTCCACTGGCTGGGGACAAAGGATCCTTAACAATTGCCATAGCAGGGTTATCTGATAGCCATTAAATGTAGTCCAGATTAGCAGAGCAAATACTTCTGAAACTACTTGATGTCTTCGCAATAAAAGACTGAACTGTGGCAAATCTGGAACTCAGCACTGGTGTTTTTACGTTAACACTCAGGTGCCATCTAAATGCCTTAGTCCTCATTGCTGTAGTGCAGAGAAATGTCTGTGCTCTGAGGGAAGTGGGAAGCAGACAGTCGCTGAGGGGCTCTAGTGCTATTAGTCAAATTAAGACATTCTGATTACATAAATATATTGACTGTGTGTCAGTATGCTTCTTGATTCTTTCAAAGGCAAGGAAGCATGGATCCTTTTAACAGTTCACAAGTAACTTTCTTCTTAAAGCTCTCTTTTCTCATTAGCTGGATGCAGAAAAATATATTTGTCCCCTGGCAGAACAAATTCAAGAGCTGAACACAAAGATTTTCTTTCAGAAGAATCCCATGTCCTCTAGAAGCAAAGCTGTTGCTGCACACCCCTTGTCTCTAGTGAGGGCTGTGGTACCCTCTATTCTGGGTATGTGGGACCATTGCACAGGAACATGGACTGTTACCTCAGAAGAGTGAAAATGAGCTCTTCCCTCCTCAGAATTAGCAGTTGGAGAACTCTCAGATGTATTTTATCCAGGGCTGCTGCTCAGCTTTGGTACCTTTGTTTGAGCTGCTGAGAGATCGTACCACCCAAGTATGTGGAAACATTATTAATGGATGTTTGGCTTATGCTTCATGTTACAGCAGCCCTCCACATTCAGCCTGGGATGACAGGCTAACATTTCCCTCTCTTGTTCTCTGTCTGCTAAACAGCTCTGTTTATGGATTTTTTAATTGCGTTTTCCCACAAATCCTGAGAATTATGCTTTCCCTTTATCCCATTCATCAGTTCTCATTCACACTTGCAGCTTTCTGAAAAAGTCTCAGGCTGAGATAGTGAAAGCAGACTGCAGAAGTTAGGTGCTCATATTCAAAAGAACCTTAATTCTTTTGGGTTTCCCTGGGGGACTTTGCCTCAGTTTTAAAACTCCTGAACAAGCCAGGTGTAGGTAGATATGCAAGACCAGACCAACGATAAAAGGTGGAGACATTATACCCTCTAGCGGCAGGAAAAAAGGTCACTCAAAAGCCTGCTGCAATAACCACTGCTTTGTTTTGGGAAAAGCCTTCCAGAATGGAAGCTGGTAAGGAGCAATGATAGCTATTAAACCTGACTTAATTCTTGTGGGCCAGGTACCAGGCAGTGTTTATAACAGATTGGTATCTCAAATATCAAGCAGCAAGACAAATGGAAAGACAAAAGAGTGTTAACAACTCCAAATTTGTGTACTTAATGGCACAGAGTCCCCTTTATTGCTGGCTAGTCCAACACAACATAAACCACGAGGATGAGGAACAGCATACCCACTCTTTTTATTTTTTTGTTCTTAGGTAGTCTCAGCCATTAACCCAGACTCACCACTACTTGTATGAAATAATTCAGCCAAATATTAAACACTTTTAATGCTTGGTTTTCATCAGCAATAGACTCTGGAGGGTTAAAAAATTCTGGAGGAAGTAAAGTATCCTAGGTTTAGGTATTATTAAAAATATAAACATAAAAATTTACTGAGAACAGGAAAGGTTTATTACCTCACATTTGAGATTATACCCCTTCAGGTAGTTTTGATCTTTTACAACAATTGCTTCAGTGAAGCAATGAGAAGGATAAGCATGTTTAATTCATGCCTGATAATATATAGTAGGTTGCAGAAAGTAGCTCATGAATTTGCTTTTGAGACTTTGGTGTTTGAGGGTTGCAAAACTATTTGCTCGAGGGCAGGTTGACATTCCTGTGGCATGTGCTTTCTTGAATTTCACATAATGCACTCTTTTTCTTTCCTAAAACCAAAATTAATAAAAAAAAAGGAAAAAATCCAACTTCAAGAAATAATTGATAGCAAAATGTAACAGGTCTTTAACTGGATTCTGCTCTGTGACAATGCATACATTGCTGCTAAGGTTTGGTAGTAGCTTACTGGTGTTATGATCATTAGTTTAGAAACATGTATTATTTATTGCAAGGCTGATCCAAATCTCCATCCCATATTCAGCTTCCCCAGTACAAGCAAGGTTGACTCATTTCAGTAATACTAGAGTCACAGTTTTGTTGTTGTTACATGTAAGTCTGTTCATTTCACTTTGACGTCTTGCAAGAATTATTTAAGTCAATATTTTATAATTAATTTGAACAGTGTGACTAATTTCTGTTTTCCTCATTTCAGGGTTCCTATGAAGAAAGAGATTTACTAAAAAGTGATGACCAGTTACGCTGTTTCATCTGCTCTGACAGGAGTGAGAATGCCTCAGTAAGCCCTATAATCACAGGCACAACACTCTGCAATAATTATTGCATGGGTGCCCATGTATCAGCACTGACAAATAAAGAAACCAGTAATTTATAGGTGGGACATCATAATCTTGCTTTGCTCATTTAAAAGCAACATAGGCTGCATGGGTCTCCTCAGGTATAACCTTGTTTTCTTGTCAAGAGCCAGTCTAGCTAACATTTGCTTGTGCTGAAAATGAAATGCAGAGTTTTTAAAGAGTTATTTTCCAAAGATGTGCTAATGGTCCAGCTCAGAGCACAGGCCTGCAAGGTTTGATCCTCTGTGTCAGGCTTATGCTGCAGGCACACATCTGCATACATCCCCCTGTGGCATCCCACCAGGGAGCCAAGCATTAAAACATAGAAATACACTCTTTACTCAGCTGGCCTGCACAAACAGGGACTGAAAAATATTCTTATCCTTATTTCATTAGGACATAGTACATTACTACACTATATTACATCTGGGGTAAAACAAGAGATCCTTTAAGGTTCCCTTTGAGAGAAAAACTAAGATGACTTTTCTTGTTATTAGACAAAAGAGATTCTGCCCAGTTCAGTCTCATGGTGCAGACCCAGCAGGAATCAGGCTTCAGTACTCCTACTGTGTGTGAAACAGTTAATTTCACAGTTCATTTGGAAACCTTTGTTATGGATAATATTAATTATTCCCTTATAAGATCATTCAAAATTCTGATTATTGTTCAAAAGGGATCATACACTGACCAAAGAATAACAAAGCTGAGAGCAAGAAGCAGGTCTGGTCATGTGTGTGGGACGTAAGGAGGTTAAAACAAATCCAGTCCTGGACAAGAAGTAGCAAAGTGACACTGAGGAAACAAAAATGCATGAGGTAAAGAAGATTTCTGGAGAAGAGGAAAAGAAGAAAAAAGTATAGAGGACATCCAGTGACAGGGTTGAGGGATATCGAATCATGCAAGAAATGGGTGAAGTGAGAGAATTGAACATGGATGGAAACCCAGGGATTAAGGTCTTTACAGAGAAAAGTCAGCTGGGAGATAAGATATCCCCAGAGATCACATAAACTTGATGTGACTTGATCTGACCTTCTTCCTGCGTCCTCTGACCTCCTACCTCAGTGGTAAGTGATGTCCCTGTCTTTATCTCAACCAGTGAGGTTTTCATCTTATCTTCCTCCCCTTACCCTGTTAAAGAGGGGCAGTGAGTAGCTGGGTAACTGTCTGTAGTCCAACCTCAACACATCACAGACAGGCAGAGCAACAGCTAAGCACACGACAACCCAGGTCTGTCACAGCTGTCAGTCATCTTATGCACAGTTCCTACTTGTACTTTGAGAGCAAGTCACTGCCAAGCTAAGTCAGTAATACAGACAGAAGAATGTTTGATTCAAAAGTCTCTGCCTATTTGAGTGTCCTTTTGAGCCCACTGTCCACCTTACAGTTGAGTAGTTTTGGTCTAAATGAACATTTGTCTTCCTGAGATAATGGTACTTGCCTAAATTCTCTTCACTAAACACTTTAATGAGAAGTTTGACTAGAAAATGAGAGAGATACTGTTCAAGGTACTTGGTGCCGCAGCTTATAGACTGATATAAGTGAAGAGTTATGCTTCTTTTTCAACCTCTTATTTCCTTCTCTTAGGGAAAAATATGTTCTCTATTTTTCTCCAAGTTTTTCACTACATTCTCTATGGCATTTCAGAAATAATTGGTAGCAGTAACAGTAGATCTGTGAGACATTTTTGTGTCAGCACCAATTCCACCCCCTCCCTCCACAATCAGTGAATCTGTTTTCTCTTCCAAGATCTTTTATTCCCTCAGAAACATTTGCTAGAATCTGTAATTTCTTTGTCTAGCTACTTTGACACTGAAATGCTGTTATTTTCAATATAAATAGAAGTTCCATACTGGTTTTTGTTGAATTTTATGTAATATTTTTACTCCATACCCAGACACTTTTTAATCTCTCTTTTCATTTTCTCTCCCAGCTTTTCCCCCCACTTTCCTTTTTCTTTATTCAATACAGAAACGCTTGCAGAGTGAATTCGCAACAGACATGATATTCTTTGCCAGATCAAACATCCTTTAGTCTGTCAATCCTTTTGCATGGATCTAAAGGGCAGAAGGGCAAAGGGAGCCTAACCAGCCCTTGCACAAGCCCTAGGTATTATGGAGTCTTGCATTTCTTTGAAGTCCTTTTTCTAGTCCTGCTTAAGAGGGCACAGAGAAGGCCACACATTCATGTGCACTCTCCTCCCATACAAGTTGAATGGCAAGTTGCAGAGCTCTAAGAGACTCTGTGCCAGCCACAAGAGCAAGGCTACTTGGACTTTTCTCTGTATTAATGTTGCTGCGCACTGACAAGCCCACAAAGCTGTTCCCTAACTGCAGTTGCTACAGTACCCACTATTTTTATATTTTTAGTGTGAGGTGATGGCTCTGTCTGTGCAAGTGGGAACCATTTGAGCATGCATAGGAAATTATTCTCTTGGCTCTAGGGTAGTGGTTGAACAGGGTAAGTCCCAAAGGTTTGCATTTGTTTCTAATCAACGAAGTTTGCACTGTAACAAGAAACATAAGACACTCTCCTGCCATGGGCAAGGCTCATTATACATAGAGGAGCTCACACACTGCTTTCAGGAAAACTGCTAAGAAAACAAGCAGAACAATGTTGTAGCTTGCTGGACAGTGTTAACATTTGACAGTGTAGTAAGCTACAAATGGCTTTAAGACTCCTTACCTAGAAACCTTCTGTAACAATTTGGACCACAACAGCCTTAGAAATATATATTCTGCCTCTTCAAAAGAGTATTGTCAGTAAGAAAGCAATGACCAGAGGCACATGGTATTTTCAGTATATCTCTCTTCTCTTTTCCTTGGCACAATAATAGAACTTCCACCAATGCCACCTCAGCAGGGAGAGAAGTTTCCAGAAACAGATAAAAGGGACAGCAGATTCCAAGATATAACAAACGAAAGCCTGCTTAAAAGTCAGCTGTTTTTTACTGGGCGTAACCTAGACACTGGGATCCAGGGAAAGAACATCAAACTGAATTTATTGGCCCCTGCCAAAGCATTCCCAAGGCCTGTCTGGAGCTGGAACAGCCCTGGCCTTCCACAGAGGGTTTTATCACTTCAGGAAAACAGATCAAGACCATTAACTTAATTTCTTGGGTTTTATTGAAATCAGTTCTGCACCATGGCCTTCAAGGCAAATGGTTAGTGTTAAAAAAATTAAAAAGCAATGACAGCAGTATGATTCTGGATGAGAGTGGGCTTTGTTAAGTATTAGAAAATGATTTACCTCAAAATTTGCGTGCAACACAGAATCCATCTATCTTTCATTAACTTGCCCAGCTTTTTCCACTTGGAAATATTTTTTTCCCAGCTCTTTTTTTGTTCCTTCCCCCACACCCTGCTCTCTTCTCCTCCTTCTTTCCTGAGTTTCTTCTTCTCTTAGCTGCTTTTCTGCATTTTAAACAGTGCTGAAAACTAGCCACACAGTGCTACATAGAAGCATGATATTTAAAGACTATCAATGAAATTTATATGGAACTGATGGAAAAAACCCACATTAAAATAACTGTCCTCACCAAGATCTGTATACAGCCTTGTTTACAGCTGGTTTAAATTGGCTTTCAGTCACTGAGACATTTCTGTGTTTACAGCATGGGTCTGCTTTACCCACCATTGAATATGTTACTGGTGCTATTGAGAGGTCTTCCTTGCATTCAGGTGGTAAAATATCTGGAAAAGAGATCTCACCAAAACAATATTTTTGACAGTATCTTTATCTCAGGTGAGCTGTATGAGAATGTACTTGAAGTTAGAAGACACTAAAGAATGACATGCCCTGAAGAGAAATTGAAATGACTGGAAATATTTAACTAAGAAGAGGAACAAATACAATATCATAATTTGAAAATGAAAATTGTGTGAGGTAAATATATTACAAATTTCTGTTCATGATAGTCCATAACACAATAATGATGTGCATCTAATGGTGTTTAAATGCAGGAAGTTTAAAGCTATAAAAGCTTTAATATCATGCAAAGCATAAATACAGTGAAAAACAAGATTCAGAGAAGCCAAAAGTCTAATCAGAATCAGAGTGTTTAAATGTTCATAGGCACATCCATAATCATTTGATAACCACAAAAGTGTGTCACATAATACAGATCAAGATTTCTCCTGGCTTTTAAAGGAGAGTCCTTTACCTTCACATCTGCCTACTAGGTCCTTCTCAGAGACATCTGCCACATCTATGACAAAGACAATCTGCTTTCATGGCCACTAGCTCTCACCCAGTATGCCAGCTTCTGTTTTCTTCGGAGCCGAGTGATCTTACAACTGAATGTGACCACTTAGCGCTCTTTTTCCATGCATATGCTTGCATGTTTCTACTACTGTGCACAACGAAAGCAAGGGGAAAAAAACTCAGGAATATAAACTGGAGCAAATATCTGATCTCAAGTGATGCCTGATGAACTACATCTATTTGTACCTACACATGGACAACATTCTCCTTCAGTCAGTGCTGGCAGATTTCCTTCTCCATTTAAAAGTTATGAAAATATGTTCTAGGGAGGGTGTGTGGTGGTGTTTTTCATATGTGAAAGGGTAGTAACTAGAAGAAGAAGTAGTAGGGGGCCTATAGTTCTGAGAGAATAAACTGTGAGTTTTCTTAGCTTCTGTGTTGTTACTACTGAAGTATTTCAAATATACTGTTGGGAGTGTTGCTAGTGGGCAAGTTTTGAGAGTGTGCTCAGCTTAAAACAAAAGTCTTTAACCTCAAAAGCTATAACAGCAATTTGAAATCTCTGGACCTTTAACTTTACAGGGAAGATGTTGTACTGCAAGAAGTAGAACGGTTCAGAAGACAACAGTTCCTGATCTCCAGATGTTCGACTCCTTTCAAAACATATGCTTTGCTATCTTATATGGGAATCTGAAGGGGAGGGAATCCTCCAGTTAGTTGCTATGTTGTTAAGACAAGGCTTGTAGGACTAAAACCAAGGGGGGGGGGTGTGAAATCTCCAAAAAGAAAAAAAAAAAAAAAGAAATCCTCCAAAGCAAAAGCCAAAAAGCCAAAAAAAAATCCCTTTTAAAGGAATTATTCCATTAAATCATGTCAAACAGATTTTGCCAGACTCCACTCCCTTGTAGTAACATTATTAGAATGATTCACTGAGTCAAAAGCTCAGAGGTTGCCAGTAACCACTGTTATTTTGTAGACTTTTCAGATTCAGTAGGAAATAGCAAATTAAGGATCAGTTAAAGCTTTTATATACACAAGGTCTGCATGATATAGGGCAGGGATCACATATGCTTGCAGTTGTGATGGCTTCAAAACATACTGTACTAAAAGAGGTCTCAAATGGTTTGTGGAAAAAGACATTTCTTGCTGTACCTGTATGCAACTCTCCCACAATGCTCCTACTATAATTTTGATCTGGTTTTATCTTTCCACCCCCCAAAAAAAAAGCCTTTCAGATTGCTGGTAACACCAGTCACATATAGCTTGTGCCTTTCTAGTTTTTCACTGAACCTGGAAATTAGGGGCCACAAGGGCAAAGGAGGGATCCTTTTAAAGCTGTTCCTATTTAATGCACCTGCATTTAGCTCAAAACACAAAGTCCTTCAGAAGTTGGTATAGAATCACAAAATAGTTTAGGTTGGAAAGACCTCAGGAAGTCCTGTGGCCCAGTCTTCTGATCAGACCATGAGCAAATATTGAATTAGAGCAATTGCTGTATCAGAAGTAAAATTTTTAATAACTTCAAGAAGATAGACTTCATACCCACACTGGAAACCTGTTGTGTTGGCCACCCTTGCAAGATGGTCCTTTTATGTAATCAGATTTGCTTTTGCTCTAACAAGCCTCTTGATTTAAGAAATAAACAAATCCCTCTATATTGTTTCCACATGCCATGTTGGAGAGACACTATGTAGACCCCACTGATTTTGCACACTATGCAAGACTTTTGTTTGGCTTGGTTTCACTTCATCCTGTTTGACTTCCTTTGCCTTCTCTACATTGCCAGTCTTAACCCTCATCAGAGTTGTTTCCCTGTGAAAGACTTCAGAGCACTCTAGCCTTGGCTGCAAGGGCACAGCTTGCATTTATATTTGCTGGCTGTTCTCAGTCCTTTCCCCAAGGGAGCAGGAACCTCTTAGAGGATTAGCTGATTACCCTGCTGTTGGTATTGGGAATTTAGTAGGAATCTAGCAGTGGTCTGTCTGGAATTAGGGTTTATATAGTATACTAAGTTGGATGTGAAACCTCTGTAAACTGTTTCCCTTATACCCTGAATTTACTATGGCTCAATACAGAGGTGATGTTGTAGCCTTGGCATTATTAATTTAAATCTTGCCACTCTTCATTAAAAATACTCCCAACAGTTCTAATACACATAAAACTCAAATTTTCAATTTTCCAAGATGCCAAATAATAGGAATCTGTTGAATCTGTTTAATTAACACCAGCAAAAATAATTAATGCAGCAGAATAATGTCCTTTAATATGAACAGTGAATTTTTTACTGACCATTAAGCAATAGTTTAGATGGGCTGGATGTTCTGGCTTAGTAAGCCATTCTAGACAGGGAAAAAGTCTCATCACCATTAACAGTGCTCAGAACAACCTAAATCATGGAGGGATCCTCAAATTTGGTGATTCCTCCCTTCACCTGACAATATTGGCTGCTCCAAAATACATCATAACCAGACTTTACAAAAAAACACAGTGAAATGATTCAGCCAATATAGGATCAACTGCTGTGAGATTCAATTTCTATTTTCTCCATTGAAGAAACCAAGCCTTTCACCTTCTTGGAATGTGCTGTAGCACACGCACATTAGACTTTACTATCTTTTCTGTTCCTTCTCGATACTTTTAACTTCACACACACATAAATGCACAGAGATTTGATCTTCATTTCCAAACCACAAACCATAGAGTCATTGATACTTCTGTGAGAGAACTAGGAAGATTTGAGAATACTCAGGAGATTAACAGACTGCGGTGATTTGTGCCTAGGGAAACTTTTCTGGTTTTGGTTCCTATCTTCACACGTGCTGGAGAAGTTTTGTCATTACATAAAAAACAATAACAGCAACAAGAAGAATAACATACTTATGAAGGGATAATTAAAACTTTCTTTATTGAGATTATGGATAGAGCTCCTCTATCTCTATGAGAGATGCTCACAATGCCAGGAGTTTAAATACATTTTTTTTATGGGCAGGTAGGACAAGGAGATGAATCTGAACTGGTGAAGAGGTCAGGCTTAGTCACCTTATTTTCTTTCCCTCCTAGATGAGTCCACTAAGTCAGTCCTTCTTCTTTCTTGTGGTCCACTGTACAATGACCTGATATGACAGTATGGAATATGGTGTTTTTGCACTTAGAATGCAGGATAAGAAAACAAAAAAGTTTAGACTAAAACTTTCCTGTTGGGGCTGAGGGAATAAGGGACAGAAGATGGTTTGGAATGGTCCTCAAACATTCATGTATGAGAATACCTACATTTTCTTTATGTTTTTTGTGTGACAAACTATTTCTTAATTAAACCATGCACACTATTTCTCAGTTAAATCATGTGAGTTTTCTTGTGGGAAATAAGCTCTCATTCACTCAAATAAAGGTCTTAAATCAAATACTTAGATTCTATTTTGTGTAATCAGAAAGATAATTAATGAATGTACATATATATATATATATATATATATACATGCATGTGTATATCTATCCACATATTCTTAGAATTCTTAGTAAATAAATAGAACAACTTCCTGAGCTGGAAGTCAGCCTAGGAGTTATCAGGGGGAAAAAATCAAATCACACTGCTTGCATAATAAAAGAAATTGAAGGCATGTGGCTATCTTTACAGGAAGGGTGAAGAAAGCAGAAAGATGTCGCATTTTTACTAATAGAGTACAGCTGAAATGCAGCAAGAAGCACTAACCACCATGTGACATGTTTCATCACTGAAAACAGCACTGGAATAGATCCTGAAAGCAACAGGAGAATGACTACCAACGTTAAGAGGTCTGGAAGCTTGTCTTAAACTTAGAAAAAAGTTTTAAAAAGGAACTGCTGAGTTTTTTTAACAGCTATGGTGACCAAAAAATTCCAAATCACCAACATTTCTTTTCAGGAGTTTAATTTCATTCCATTCTTAAAATCACTATTATTAGTCCATTTTGAAACTCTCTTTTCCTACTTTCGATGTGTTACAAAAATGCAGTATTTATGACAGTAGTCTTTACTCTTTCTGTACTATCTCAAAACAGTTGCTTGCAGTTTGTAAAAATTTAGAACTCATGTTTTTATTTTATTTGGAATTTGAAAACTACTTTGAGTCCACTATTGAATGGTGAGCCTAAATTTGCTCTTAAATTGCTAAGTGTTCAAATTGAATTTCTCTAGCATTATTCAAAGGCAGCTGAAATTATAAACTTCAAATATGACCCATTTATCCATCTTGCATATCAAGCCAAATCTGAGAATATATATAAAATAATTTTGAAAGCTGATAATTTTATAGTTTATTTTCAAAATATGTATTTATAATTTTTTCTTAACACAGTGGGGATAACTATCGTCATTGCTAGAGTGTAAATTCTAGAACTTGAGGACCCTGTGTTCAAATACCAAGCAAGAACTTAGTATATTTTATTGACAAATCTAATCAACCTGGTGAACAAAAGAAAAAAAATCAAATTACAGATTATGTAATGTTATGTTATCAACAAATAGCAGAAGCAAATATGTTTGCATTAAGGATGTGTATATGTCTACCAGCTTCTTAGGCAATACATTTCCAGTTTAGAGAGCCTTTAGTAAAACCTCCATGGTTCTGATTTTGTAGGATCTACAGCTTATATTGGAATAGCTGAAAAACCTTTCTCACAAAAATGTATGAGGACTGTTTTTTTCTTTTTATTTCTATTTAAGTAGCAATACTAATTATTATTTTAAATCACTTGATATTTTAACTAGGTGGCAAGAAGCAAATTTTAAAAAGTACAACTCACCACCGTTGATTTTTTAACAGAATGCTAGTAGAAAAATGGGGAAAATATCAACATTGGGACCAAGCAAATCTTAGTAGGGTACTCCAGATTAGAACTGTGTAATTATTCAGTTTTATTTAGAACAGCAACTCTAAACTTGAAAGTCTGTTATTTTGGAACAGCCCTAGTTTTAGCACTAACTTAGGAAAAAAGCCAACAGTTGTGCTGCTGCACTTTTCCCCTTACACATGTTAATCAAGGTGTGTTTAACTCACATCCCCAAGACCTACTCCCTTCATTATGAAGCTAGTAGTAATCTTTTTACAAAGCAGAAGAGATTTCTGTGCCTTCAAGAAGAAAGGAATTAACATGACTGATAGCAATCAGTTATTCACCCCTGGGGGAGAAAATTGGTAACAGAATGGCAAGTTAATGAAGAATTAGGTGTTAGGTATGGGATCTGGAAAGATTTTTTCAGAGATTATTTAAAACGTACTACATCTTTCTTCTGGCAATGAAATCACCACCTGAGTTGAAGGAACATCAACAGGGAGTCTAAATCACATCTCTCTCCTGCCAACTTTTCACTCAATGACTCTCATCAAGTCAGCAGAAAAATATGCCACTGCACATGGGCGTCATTCAGTTTCTAAAACAAATAAATATGCAATCAAATATCTTCATCATATAAAATAGTGCAGACTGAAATCTGCACACCTGCTCATGCAAGCAGTATTTTACAGCAGGTCCTCCAAGATGAGGGGGATCCAGGTTTTGTGGCAGCCCATCTGTGGCTTCCAGCTCCTGTCTGTTTGCTGGGGCAGGACTGAGGGCTCAGGTAAAGACTCTACATGTGTGTTTGTCCTCCTAGTGTCTTACATACCTCTTAAACTTACTCTGGCTTTGCACAGTTCCCCAAACACAGGCTCCCAAGACTAAGCCTCTAAGTTGAAGTCATCTTCTTAATCAGTACTAAATATCTTCAAAAGGAGATTGTCACACAGGGAGCCTCATGTTCGATGTGTATAGTCCACATACATTTCACTAGGCACACAAAACTTGAAGTCCTCAAAAGTGTGGTCTGTTAGAGACTCTGACTTACATGGTCTGTAGGCTCCTGTTCTCCTTTAAAGAATAAATTTTACCTACATTTTTCTTTATCTCACATTAGAACATGACTGAAAACTAAGGTTCAGAAATCTGGCAAGGAATAGAGCAATTTCTAAAAGCAAAGACCTGGGTACCTTCTGGTGACTGAGGGCTAAATCCTGGTGGTGTTATGTCCAGCATGCTATTTCTGTTTCTAGGAGACAGCTCCTATCCTCTCCCTAAACAAAGAGGTGTAAATTCCCAAAGACAAATTCCCAGAGTCTGGGATCCAACCAGAACACAGACAAGCAGAAAATAATCTGTCAAGACGCTTGGCATAACATAACACATGAGCACAGGAGCAAAATTCTCCCCTCTTTGGCATATATTCTTTACTCATCAAGAGGTAAAAAAAAAAAAAAAAAAAAAGAAAGCTATTTTCAATGACTCATACAGAATTCCTCTTAGTTAAGGGCTACCTGTTGCCTTTAGGTAAAGATAGAGACAGCACAGAGATGTACAAAGAGATTCTTATGGGGAGCATGGGTAGAAAAGCTGTGTGATAGTCCCAGCAGTTCAACCACATTTGTCAACAAAATAGTGCGCTCCCCTCTACATTTATCACATACGCTGTATATGTTGGCCATGACATAGTATGAATGGAACAGGAACATAAGGTTTTAGCACTGTTTTCTCCAATCCTCCTTTACTAGAACAAATCACTGTATTATCAGGAATTAGGGTCAGGCAAGGTGTTGAGCTCTCAGCCACACTGCTGCTGGCCTGTTACACTAAGGCACAGAATATAGGCTAAAAAGAAATTTTTTGCACCCAAATCAGAGACTAGACATTTAATGACTCGAAGTGCCGTAAGCCAAATATGCTGAAGTGCCTGATGGGTGCTGCCCTTGGGACAGGCAAATCACTGTCCTGACTACTCTGGAACCTGTAAGTTTTCTGTGTGAGAAGCAAAGGGAGAGACAGTAGGCGAGGAACTGTACTTTAGACTTTCTTCATCATGCCTTAAATCGTGTGAAGTTCATTAGGGAAATGAGGTTTGGGGCTTTGTTTCTGTTTTTTTTTTTTCACTTCCCAAACCACGAAGTGGCACAATTAGCTGTTGGCTTCACAGGCATTGCTTACAGCTAAAGCCTTCTTGGAAGAGAACATTCTGTATGGCAGTCAAATAAAGCTTTGTTTAAATTCTCAGTTCATTTCTGTGCAGTGTGCTAGTTGTGTCTTGCAAGTGGCAATTTATAGTTGGAGACAACACACTTTTTCCTAAACAGAAGTCACCCACTCTCAAGGCACTGCATTCTGATATAGCGCTTATATTCAGTCCTTATGGTCTATCCTCAATGGTTAGTCTTGATTATTTCAAGCTTTTCTTGTAGAAGTTCCAGTTTCCTGAAAGAGAAATTTCTCCTCAGCAAAAGAGACAGTGTAGCAGCACAAACTTTGAATGCAAAAGCCAGAGAAGATAACCTGTGCCTGGTTGTCACACCAAAGAACCTCTTTTTTTGTGCTCATTACCCAGTAATGTTGTCACATTTTAACTGTGAGAATCATGTGGAGATGCGGGTGTGAGAGTACCAAATGGAGGACACAGTAAGACCAGTGATTTCCTGAGATACTACGCCCTAAATTACAGCTTGGGTACGTGTCTGAAAGTAAATGGATTAAACCATAGGAGTCCTAAGGAGCATCTAGATGAGCACATTCTCTATGATTGTTGGCCCATTGGAAAGAGTTAGTATGCCAGAGCCAAACTGTAATAGGTCAAAATGAAGAACAGAACTAATTTAATTTTATGAGATATAGCCTGTGTTTGGAATGAAACAGCCCAGCTGAAAGGAGGCTTTCCATAGAGCAGAAAGCAAACCAGATAAGGCTTGAAATTCTGTTATCCAAAGTATTATTTCTCCCTTACTCTTGATAAGAACTAACAGCCAGCTCTGATCCCTTCTGTCTACTCTATGAGATGTCATCATGTCTCTTTTGCCAAACAGACCCCTAACTAACCCTTCTTGTAGTTCCTAAAAAGCCATAAATATTCAATGGAAATAGGGCAGAAATCTATACCCTCCCTCTCCTAACTGAGTGCCCATACCTCTAGCATAAGATGTCACATTTTTTCTCCCTCTTCTGAAGAAGAGAGCAGCCTCAGTGATAAAGCTCATGCAAGATTAAGTAGCAAGTATCAGGGATTCTCCAAGAAGGCCATTAGAGTTAAGTCTCACACATTCTTGGTGAGGGCCCTAAATTCAAATTTCTCCAAATGGAAAGCTGGCACCAGAGCTTCAGCAATCAAATTGTAGGTGAAAATGTAGGCATCTTCGAAAAGCAGCAGAAGATGAAGAGGGGTCATAACGGCTGCAGTTTTAGACCTGGGTGCTTATAGGTGGTATTTAGCACATACATTGGGGGACTTGGTTGTCCAATTTATTTATTTGCATGTGTGGATAGGAGTGATGTTTCATATGCAGATGCTTCAGCTTTTTTTCTGTTAAGTGAATACTCTACAGAGCTGACGCCCAGATGCCCTGTTCACTTCCGAGAGATGTTGAAGCAAAAATTCACAGAGGAGCATGAGGCACTCAAATGCTTAGCAATGAATTGAAGAACAAGATGAGTAAAGATAGCTGAGGAATAGGTGCTCCTAATTATCTTTAGATTGGTGAGGGTGATAGACAATCCATGTTCTCTCAGTCCCTCATCTGGCACCAATGTTCATGGAGGAGGGGCAGGGGAAAGAATCATAGAAAATCGTAGAATACAAAGTAGGAAGAGACCTCAAAAATCATCTGGCCAAACCTTTCTTAGAAAAGATGGCCCAGCACCTTGTCCAGCTGACTCTTTAAAGTATCCAAAGAAGTGTCCCCTGTCATGTCTTCCCTGCTATTGGCTGAATAGTGGTATTCATTTTTTATTCTAACTTGCTGTAAGTGGGCACAAAGGTGTGATGCGTGGGTGATAGCTTTATTCTTAATCCTTGAAAAAGCACCAGTGTCTGTTGGTAGGGTACATAATTCATTCTTGGGAGGGCAAAAGGAGGAAGAATCAAGGAAGGACCGTGGCTACACACCTTGGTTATGTGCACCTCAACTGGGAACATCATGCCCCCCCCCCCAGTGTAGTTTTGACATTCAGCACTCTTAAGTAATCATTGCTTCTCAGACATTTTCTTTTTTCACTACCTGCTTTGTGAACCCTTTAGCATGCTTTCAATGATGCAGTTCTCCCTTATGAGCTAGGGTATTGTCTCTAGAAAAGAGTGTAGGTTTCTTAAGATAGCCCTGTGATAAAAAAAGCATATCACATATTTCTGCAATTCCTCATGCATCTCTGATGAACTCACCTGTCTCCTGCTCACTAATCCATCTCCCTAGGGCTGCTTTCAGCATGCCAGACCTCTGGGAAGTTTCCTGCAGCTGCCATATATGGGAAAAAAAAAGAAATTATTTACCTCTAAAATGTTCTCTCTTTTTTCTCCTCAGTGTAAAGCTTACCCAAAATGCAGCAGTGGCCATTCACTGCGTGTTGATGACTAGGATAAAAGCTTTATCTGACTGAGCTCAAAAGATGAGCGAGGAAGAATGACATACATAATTTGCTTCCAGTCCTGGGCATATCCCAAGAAATTCTTAAAACTGAAATATGTTTAAGTCTCTATTTTTTCTTTTTTTTTTTTTTTGTGTCTTACTTAACTCCATACAGCTGACTTCATAAAAATGAAATAGGTTTATAAACCCTATAAAACCTTATGTTTGTAGCATTAATGATGCAACTAAAAGAAGTAATTGTAATGTAAGAAATCCAATTATAGCAATATGAGTGGATGCACTCAGAACTACAGTTTCTGGTAACTTTCCAGCTAAATATAGAATATTTTTTGATAAATTAAACATAAAGGAGCTAATGTCCTCTCTTTGAAACTTTCTGATTAATTAACAGCCAGATGGCATGACAGCCATATCCAGCTCATCAGAACAATCTTTCTTATAAATCACCATGCCAATTGTCTTTTTACAGGTAAGTAACAATTGTAAGCCTTGAACACTAAAATAAACTCTTTCTTCAATTTCAGAGCATAAAATTAACATAATCTGTATCATAGCCTACCATCAAATTCTCATTTTTATTAAGATTTTATATTACACTCTAAAATTTTATTTGTATCATAGTTGGTTAAGCATCATATTGACAGTCAGTGAAAGTCAAAGATGTAATACCTAAAGACATTTAGTCATATGAGTATTGTGGATCCATATTGGTAACCTCCATGGAAGAAAATAGGTAGCTTCTCTGAGCAATAATTTGCACAGGAGACAGATTTGTCCTTGAGATTTTGGTCTGTCATGACACAGTGATTTAGCTTGACAGGTCTCACTCTTGTCACACTGTCACCATCTTTAAAGAAAAATTTACACTGACTAGTGCAGAGAAAGAAGTTAACATAGAGAACAGACCACATTTGAGGGATTCAGTTTCACAAAAAAAAAAAAGAAAGAACATGTTGGGGCTACTGTGATGAAAGCTTTCCTTGTGCGCTATATCCTGCTTTGAGGACAAAGAGCACTTAAGTGGCATCTACAATCTCAGATTCTTAATCCAGCTAAAGACTTGCTGTTTTTCAGCAACTGAAAATCATTAACAGGCTAGAGAAATCCTCTTTGGTGTCTTCCTTTGTGTCTTGCCCAATGTCTTTTTGCCCAATATGTCTGGAAAATCATCTTCAACGCATGTAGGAAACCGAGTTTCTTTTGGTTCCTCTTCTGCTCAGCCTTTATACCAAGGCTGCAAAACTTCAAATAAAATTTAGCTAACATTTGAATCTGTGAATTAATATCTCGGTTTTCTATCTTGATAAAAATGTGCTTCCTTTCACCTACTGATGTATTCCTGCTCTAGTTTATGTACCCCCTAAATCAGTCCAAATTACAAACTCTGCTTTCCTGATAAACCTTTCAATCCTCTGTCAGAGAGTTTTCAAATGCATTGCAAAATGTCCTGGGTTCAACCCTGAATTTTTGTTTCTGTATGTATGCTAGGTAGAAATAGACACCAAGATGATATTTCTTGAGATGTGGTGTTAATATGATAAGGACACTGACCTTAAAAGCAGCCACAAATGACTGATAAGAGATGATGTGATTTTAGGAGCTTCTTGAAATTTTGTAACTTGCTATCATGTCATACTTTTCAATAGCACAAACAATCAGATTCTTAAATAGTATTAGTAAATAAAATTAATATTAAAGATACACTACGTTTAGTAGTATTGAGTTTGCAAGTGTAGCTATTATAACAGCACACATATTTGCCAATCAAAACCACCTTTGTACTGGAAAGGCAGAAAATGAGAGAAAATCCATGATTCAAAGAAATTCCAATCCAAATGGCCAGAGTGTGTCACCTTTCATTGTGCTTTTTCTGCTTCATTATGTAGCGATCTGGAAAAGTTCATAGAAATCTCACCCACTTGAGAATCATAAAATAATAAATAAACTGCAGAAAGACTGATGAGGCTGATGTTTGAGTATAGAAGAAGAAAAAATGCAACATATTTGAAATACTGTTGAATTAACATTGTAAGAACTCAATCTCTTGCCCTGTTTAATATTTGGATGTTGAAATAATATGCAAACCATTTGCAAAAACTTTCAGTCTGTTTCCTTCTCTTTTCTACAAAGTTTGAATAATTTATACCTCAGTGTGTGGAGATAAATCTGCAGCATCTCTAACAAAAAGCTGCATAAATATAGCCAAATACCCAGTCCCCAACACACTGCTTTGCACCATTACAAAGCAGGAAAACATCAATAAATTTTTAAGAAAATTAGTAGCTGATTGCCATGCACAAGAGTTTTGTTGCAAGTAGCAGTAAAGGTGAAAAAACTTTTGTCATATTATAATGTAAGAGAAAGCAAAAATAGAAGATGGCTTGGAACATATTCAGGGGCTCTTGCTAGTGGACTGAGAAAATAGCAACACCCCATGAGCCCACCTCTTTATACACACACTCCCACACTCAGCTGAAACTCCCGTTGAAAACAGCAACACACACCTTGGACTCTGACCAGTATTTGGAATTTGCAGTCAGGGCCCATGCTTGTTTCTAACCTTTGTTGATATTAGCCCCCATTAAAATGTTGTTAATTAAATTTTCACTGCTATCAGGAAAAGTCCTCTGTAACAGTTCATTTGTTTAAATTTCATTAACTGAATTTGACCAGACAGGAACCCACATGTCTTACAGAGTCTCTTTTGGTGCACTTATAGCCTTTGATGCAGGATACTTTCTTACCAAGGGCTGTTTACCACGCTGTTCTGTCTTGGGAGACAGTAAACAGTTTAAGCAGACACACTGCCTCTGCAGCATGAAGGACAGCCACCATATACTCTGATAGCCTTCTGGAACCTCTCTTCTGCCTCTTTGGTGATACCTGTGTGCTGCTGCGCAGCAGCTCTAGAGGTACTTCATGGTGCAGCCTCAGATCAAGGTACCAGAAATAAAGCAGCAGTGGTGGTTGGCCCATTCAATTAATAAAGTTGTACTGCTAATAATTTACCAACTTTAATTCTGATTTGAGAGTTATTACAATGGCTAATATAAATATTACTACGATTGGTCAAATATATTACTAGTTCAGTATTCTTATGGAACACTAAATGAAGAACAGACTTTTCTCCTGAAAAAACACAGGTTGCAAAGCTGATGAAGTAGTTTTTAATTCATTTTTTCCAAATTATTCATGAAACAAAGAAGTTCCAGGAGATAATTTAGAATCACACCACTACTTATGTGCCTTGTTGGGATATCTCTGTGACCATTTCTGTTTCTAGCTAATGAGTGATGGCACTTTAAACTTATGAAAGCAAGTTTCTTTAAATACAAGAGAAAAATTCATTTCTAATACTGTAATACTGAAGGGCATTATGGAAATGAGGTAAATCACAGCAAGTACCTATGATCACAGCCTGAATGTCCACATGGGCATAGAACATGAAACATCAAGTTTACAGACCCATTAGAAACATTTCTTTCCGTTGCCATACTCTTTTTTAAAGTGTCTTTAGTCTGGCATTATGTTAAACGGAAGTTGAAATCAATGTTGATAATTATGTCACCAACAGAACTTAAACAAATACAGTTTAATTCCAATAAGGAATTAAATTGATGTTTTAGAGAGACATATCTATCTTAGATCCATTTATCAAAAGTAAATATCTAGGAAACCAGCTGAAATTAAATTAATGCCACACACTTTATAGATAACTGGCTAATATCCAGAGCGCTAAAGGGCAATGCAGAATTGTAAAGGCACAGGCATATTGTTTATATGTGCTGGCTGAAATCCAAAATGGTTACAGTAAGTAGGAGAATAAAACATTACTAACAGGGGCCTCTACTCCTCACTTTAGGCCAGCAAGTATAACCTTTTAGCTGGGAATAGGTGATAATTATGAAACATAGGCAGATTAACCTCCAGGCATAGATCCTTCATGATCCTAAGGACTTATACCTGGCAGACACAGGAGGAGAAAGAGAAACAGGCATAGACACACTGACAGTCTCACAAATAGACGAAAGCAACAGTGTTTGGCTCTCTTCCATGCAGTGTAACTCTCAGCTGAGCAAGGTGTTGATGGCTTTTCAAGTGTTCTGCTGCATTTTACTTCATTTTACAAAAGCAAAGACTGAGTGTGTTGGCCTCTAACATATTTCCAGTCCTCAGCAGGAGTCAGGAGATGCTGCATCTCACAGAGGTAACCAGTCTGATAGCTGGCCTTTGCGAGAAATGGTGCTTAGGAGGAATACCCCTGCCACCTGCAGGGTCTGGAAAAAGCTTTCTGTAGCCTGAAGAGCTTTTCAAGACCTTTTACGCCTCCCCAGCCGTCTTCCTAATGTAGAAGAAATGTAGCAAGGGCATGAACTTCATCTGGCATTTTCTAAATTAATGTTTGCTAGAAAAAAATAAGTCAAGTCCCCAGATGCAAGGATTTATCCAGTTTCATGGCTATGCAGTACTGATACTGCAACTGAAAGAAGCATGGGAAGTGTAGGCTGCTTTCCAGGGGCGGGAAAGACATGTTGTAAGATGTGCCTATGGAAAGGCGTTTGGAACTAGATGTTAAGTCCCAACTTAAAGTCCTTTCCAATCCTAACTATTCTATGATTCTATGTCAAGATTCTTGAGATCTGTATCAATGTCTTAGGGAGGTCATCCTGAACTCCAGCTGAGTACATAACTCACAGAAATTACATTGATTTTAAAGTCGTTAATTTATTTTTTTTGTATTTATTTGCCATTGGAAATTATTCCCCAAAAGATTAATAATACATTTGGACCAGAGAATAGAATCAACATCCCATGGAAAATGTTGAGAGACTGGAAAGAAGTTCCTATTGATTCGCAATAAACAAAACAAAACAGAAAAAGCCAGGCGTTGTTCATGGGATAGGAATTCTAAAATATTCCATTTTGGGAGTTTTGTGGCTTGCTTTCTGCCCAGCTTGAAAGCGTCTTCATTTCTGCTTTGTCAATGCAGGAAGAAAACCACAATACTTTAAATTAAAAAAAAAAAAAAAATTAAAAGCTCTTTTCAGGTTCCATTGTTTATAAGCCTTCCTGATCAGTACTGGGTTTTCTATCTTCAACCTGTGTTGGGCTCATTTACTTGAAATCTTTGCTTTTCTTCAATAAAAATAGGATAAATTGACCAGTTTTCAAGGTAGGCTGCTGGGAAGATACTGCTTTGATTTTCCAAATGAAAAACTACAATAGCCCAGTAAAATTGTAATTTTCTGATATGGGATCTAAGCTGATCAAAACCAGAGCTTTTTTACCAGGAATATAGACTTCCAAGAAGTCTGCTTTACCCCAGAGAGTCTAAACAAGGTCTGCAATTAGCTTCTGGACATTAGGTGATTTATAGACTATTCACTACCAAAATCTGACCTGGAAAACTCAAACTCTGCAGATTTATTCAGATATTATAGAAGCTTAATAAATGAAAATGTCTCTGAGAACTGTCTGAACACTACCAATACTTTTGTACTTCCATTTCAAAAACTGGAATACAATTGTCTATGCAGAAGTATCTGGTGCAATTTGGGCCACTTGGAGATATCTAAGACATTCATGTGAGCTAATTAGAAATGACACAGGACTCATGGAAAGCCTGTCCCTTCATAAGTAGCAGCTAGAGACAAAAAGGATATCAAAGAACAGCTCAATTGAAGTTAGATGCTGATGTTTAGACAGCTGAATACCACTCCAAAACTGGTTTTTATATTTAGCCTTTAACATTTGCTTTTTCAAGTATCTCTACCCACAAGTATATTTATGAGAACCTTGCCTTAAAGTAAACCCAGCTCAAATTCCAGCTCATTGACTAAGAACCAAGATCAATTTTTTAAAAAGTGATTTATTCTGTAAACTTCTGTCTTTAACATGGGTCCTCACAGGGACATCTGTATAATATTTGTACCCACACAGGCTTTTCTGAAGAGCAGTAATATAGGCAGTTTGATAGAGCAGCTACTTAGTGTGCTGCAGAGGGGAGTTTGTATACACATTTGCCTGTATGGGAGGGAGATCCCAGTCTTTTGACAGTACTAAAGGGGTTAAAGGCTTAATTTTGCTCCTAAAGAAAGCACATCTGACTGACCACATAGATGATACAGCGGTGTTGAGCTAAAGAGAAGGATTGGACCTTCATTGATCACTTTTCAGAACAGAGACAAACTTATAATATCACTTACTAATAGGATCACAGGGTGTTGCTGAAGAGGGCAGCCTATGAAAGCTGCAGTAATGTAGCAACTATTTGAGGAATATCATACCCTCATCTTTTACCAACATAAAGGTAGCAATTACAGACCAAGACCTGGATTTATAAAGGCAACACTCACACTGTTTTGCAAAAACTGGTTTGGAAGTCTTACACTACTACAAAATCAGGTATGTGCCCAAGACACTGCTGTAAAAAGATTGCAGTCATGTTGTCTCCATTTAAACAAACTTTCTTTGTTATGCAAATAAGATAGTACTTTCACAGGAAAATATCATAAAAGATATATTTAATAAAACAGAGATAAAAACGTACAGTTTGCCAATTTTAAAAGAAAAATGGATAAAGAGGATGTGCTGTGAGATAAGAAGATTCTTGTATTTCACTGGAATGGTGTTAGGAAAGTAGTTCTTCAGAAACTTGCAGAATCCTGGGGCAAGAGCTGTTTGGGATACATCTGTGATGATAGCAGTTTGTTATTTACCCAGATTATAGAGAAATGTTCCAGCATGCAGAAGACTTTAAGGCTTTAATGACATAAAAAGGATGGCAATGGTTCGACAGAGCAGAAATCCTAACGGGAGTTTCAGTCAAGGTTGTAGGTATTCAGCGTTTGGTCTAAACAGTTAGTTCACTTCATATCCTGGTTAAGAGAGAGCACATTTATGTAAACAGATGGTATAAACTCATTGCAGGGGCTCTTTTTTATTACAGCTCCTACTTCAAAGCTGCTCTGCTTAACATCACTGCAAACCTCTGCAGAGCAGCTCAGCGTAACAACTGCTATTCCCTGCCTGTCAGTTTACTGTGACTCTGCCTCATGCACAGATCATTGACCCACAGCTACACACATGAATATTCAGCTCAGTTTTTGCCACAGCAGTAAATGAGCTTTTTCTCTTCACAGCAACTCCCTGTGCTACCTTGCTTTCAGCATTTTATAGCACTACCATCAATTGTCTGTCTCATCTTTCAGCCCTTACTGTCCCTCTAGATGGCACATGACTGCTACCTCTCCTGCAAATGTCTTTACAACCTGAGAGTTAGCAGAACATCACCTATAGCACCTCCCTCACAGCAGCAGTACAGCCACCACTGCCCATGCCTTATGGCAATAGCTCAGCACCTAAGGAAGTCCCTTGGCCTCAGGGGAACCTCTCTTTCTTGCCACTACACCTGCACTGCCACAGTCCGACAACTCACAATCATCTTCCACTCACCTGATGCTACCATGGGAAAACTCAGATTCACTGCTATTCTGCAAACCTTTCAAGGATATCTTCTTGTTTGAGTCAGAGGTAAAACATGTTCTTAAACACAAAACGAGATCTTTTTTTTTTGTCTGTGAGGTTTCTACTTCTCCCAGTGATCCACAGATCTCCTGCTTTTGCTGAGATGGATTCACTTTCTTCATTATGGCAGCTCTGATGTGTTAACCAGTACATGTGAATGCTCCGACATCCTGCTCATGTCTTATCCTTGCCTGTCAGCTACCTGCCTGCATAAAACTAGGAGCAACAGACTAGGAGGAACAGCAGAGGCATGAAGCTTCATCAAAAAAAACTGGGAGAATTTTTCTGCTCTAGAGATGATCACGACTGGAGAACATAAGGACTGCTGATGACATAGAACTGCACCACAGGAAAAAAGAGGCTACAACAGCTGGACTTTCTGTGTTTATTATTTGTTGCTTAATTTAAACTATTAATAAATTTGTTCAACTTTAGTAGGATTTGACCCCTTTAGTCAAAGTATGAGATCACATATCTCCAAAGATCCCCAGAAAGGAAGATAAAATTTGACATGGCTTTCTTAAGGTTTTAGAATTAAACAGAAAGGGGGAAAATAGAAAATTCCATACCACCACATCTCATCTTCTCTAAGTGTCTTTGTATCTCATAAGAATACTGGTGAAGTTTAACCATGACAAGTGCAAGGTCCAACACCTGGGTCAGAGCAATCCCAGACACAGCTACAGGTTGGGCAGGGAAGAGATTCAGAGCAGCCCTGCAGAGAAGGACTTCGGGGTGTCAGTCAATGAGAAAATGAACATGAGCCTGCTTTAGTGTGCTTGCAGCCCAGAAAGCCAACCATATCCTAGGCTGCA